>JARFYF010000054.1:18951409-18976992 GCA_030265395.1 Rhina ancylostomus | reverse complement strand
GACATGAAATTAGGAGGTGTTGTTGATAGTGAAGAAGGTTATCATAGATTACAGGGGGATCTTGATCAGTTAAGGAAGTGGACTGAGGAGCAGCAAATGAACTTCAGTGGTAGGGCCCTTGGGAGTGTAATGGGACCTAGCAGGACAAGTGCATCACAGGTAGACAGGGTGGTGAAAAAGGTGCTTAGTATGCTGATATTCATCAGTCAGGGCATTGAGTATAGGAGTTAGGACACTATGTTGCAGTTGTATCAATCGTTGGTGAGGCCACACTTGGAGTACTTGGAGGGATATAGCCTGAACACAGGAAATTGGGACTAGTTGAATAGGCACTGTGGTTGGCATGGACTGGTTGAGCCAAAAGGCCTCTATCTGTGCTGTATTGCTCTATGACTCTATGACACCATAACTAGTAAACCTGCAGTAAAATATAAACTGAGAAGAGACTAACAACATGAGATCATTGTTTGTTTCCCAATATCCTTGTGTCCACATAATCTCAGAGCACATCTGAAGGGTGTGTTAATTAGTTCCAAAGCACTGGAATGGAAATGAATCAGAGGAAGTTCAGGGGATTCCGTTACAGACAGCTTTTTAAACTTTTCAACCTTTTCATATTCATCTTGCCCATGGAGCAAAACTCCTTTTGTTTCTTCCCTTGTCTATCCTCCATTCACTCAAATGGCCATTGGTATTCTTCACCCTCGTGTCTGTGTTAAAATACCAGGCATATTATGGCACAGAAGGAGGCCATTCAGCCCTAAGCAGAGCTATCCCATCAATCCCATTTCCCCTTTCCCTTCCTGCCCTGTAACCTTTTCTCATTCATATGCCCATCAGCTTCTCTTTTGACACCTACTGCACCAAGGTAATTTACAATACCAATTATTCACAGTGCTTTGGAAATAATTTACCCACCCTTCAGAAGTGCTCTGAGGTTATTAGGAAACAAACTATGATCTCATGTTGTTAGTCTCTTCTCTGTTCATATTTTACTGCAGGTCATAGAGCAATGCAGCACAGATATAGGTCCTTCAGCCCAACCAGTCCACGCCGACCACAGTGCTCACCCAACTAGTCCTGGAGAATAATTTGTACTATTAACTTCTAATATTACCTGATGAATAAAATGATTCTTTATTTCGGCTAATGATATCCTGGAGAGCCTGTTATGTTCATAAAATAATGACTTTTGTTGTTCTTTAGGGTTCTTGACTTATGGTTACTCATGCTTTAGTGATATAAACTGTTGTTGTTTATGGGCCGCATTTATTCCCCTTTTCCAAATACTGTTGAGGAGGTAGTGGTGAGCCACCACCTTTAGCCCAATGTTTGAATTCTTGTTACAGCAACTGCCTTCTCCTTTTACAGATGGGCTAATGGTCATTTGGAACTAACATCTTTGTGCCTTGCCGGATAGTTGTAACACTGTTGTATCACTAATTCTATCCATCTTGTATAACAGTTGTCAGTACCGATGGAGCCAGTAATGCCACACAGCTGCATCACTTAACTGTTCCAAGGTTAAGTGGCTAATCCACAGAAAATGCCCTTAAATCCAGGGTAATGCTGTAATTACTTGACTATTGTTAGCACTTGCCTTTTAACAGCCAAGCCTGTTATGCAAGCAGAAGTTAGGTTTCAAAAATATTTATTGGTGGCTTTACTGCATATGAAAGAGTAAATATGCAAATTTGATTAACCTGAAGAAATATGTAAAAGAAAGGTAGGCTAAAATTTTGGGATAAAAGAATTTCCTTCCAGTGCCTGCACAGGACACTGTGTGGTGTCTTTTCAACATTTGTTGTTTTATCTGATTTCCAGCATTTTTTTTATTATCACAAGCTATACTTTTACAAGCTATAATTTTTGAAGTTAAGTCAGAAAACCAATTGTCCCATTAAGCTTAACCCTCTGGTAGCAGTTCCATTTTAAGCATTTGATGATCTTTTGGAAAAATATTGATGTGTTTGACTAAAAATCTGTCTGATCAGTTTCTTCCAAGAAATACTTCCTAACATGTTTTACATTTATGGGGCACAACTGCTGCAGTGACAAACATGATAAATGTGTGCTCAGGACTTGCATATCTGCCATTGTGACTTTGGTTTTTGACTTCATTATCCGCATAACTGGGGCCCTCTATTGAGCAGCAGAGCTTTGGATCAAGTAACATTGCCCATGGCTAAGCCAGAAAAAACTGACCTTACCCTTAAAATGGTTTTTAAAAACAAATTTGTAACAACTGGATAAAACACACCCCTGCCTTGGTTAGCTGTCAAATAAAGAAAAGCTGTTTTAAAAAAAATTCAATCAATTGAAATATTAATTACTGAAAAAGCACTTAGGCAACAACTGGATATTTAACAAAACAATTCAACAAATGCAAATTAGCTACACCCTTTTTCCTTGCAGCCATTCCTCTCTTGAAGTGAATCAACATGCTGGTGCAGGTTCAGTGGGCAGATTTCCCAGTGTAGGTGCTGCCAAATTATGGCAGCTCACTTTCCCACTGCTGGTCTCATGGGGAGTCTAGTGTTGAAGCACACTGGGGAATTTGCAAATGAAATGTGGCCAGCGAGTTCAGGATTTTCCTAGCAACAAACAATCTGTCGCAGGAACTCGGCAGGTCGAGCAGCAGCTGTGGGGAGGGCAAAGGAACTTGTCGACATTTCGGGCCGAAATCTGCATCAGTCCTGATGCAGGGTTTCGACCTGAAACATCAACAATTCCTTTCCTCTTTACAGATGCTGCCTGACCTGCTGAGTTCCTTCAACAGATTGTTTGTTGTTACAGATTCCAGCATCTGCAGTCTCTTGTGTCTCCTCAGTATTTCCCTATTTGTCTATGGGAATTCGGAACTAGGTGACACTAGAGCACAGAAATTCAGTGTGGAACTGTCAGCATCTGGACAAGCCTTGAGTGCAACATAAACATCTGCATAGACTGGCTGGTACAATTGGCCTCTTTCTGTATATCCTTTGTAATCGTATTTTAAAATACCTTGCACATCTCAAGGTTTTCCTTCACCCATCTTCCAGGCTAAAACTGAAGCCAGTCTTTCTTGTGTAGAAGGTAATTGCGAGGAGGAGAGAAATCCTCATTATTAAGTGAGTAACGGTGAACTCAGTTGTAACAGCAGAAAATGCTGGAAACACTCAGTAGATCTGGCAACATCCATGGAAAGAGAAGCAGAATTAATGTTTCGGTTCAAAAACCCTTCATTAGTCCTGAAATATTGATAGTTTCTCTTTCCAGAGATGTTGCCTGACCTGCTGACCTATTTCTGGAATGTTCAGTTTTTATTTCAGATTTCCAACATTTTAATTTCTCAGTTAAAGACTTTATTTACAGAGCTCTTTCCCATTCTGTTTTCTGCATGCCCTGATATCAAATATTGTTTATTTCCTAGGTAATTATTTGTTTTGGTATATCTGTGTGCGTCTGCAGCTACATTGGGTTTGCGGTGGTTGCCTTACTGGTTGAAATCAACTCGATCTTTCTCCACCTGAGGCAGATTCTTCTGATGGCCAACATGGGCAAATCTACTCTGTTCCGCATCAACAGCATTATCAATCTGGGAACGTACATCATCTTCCGCATTAGCACTCTGGCATGGATGACGCGCTGGCTGGTCCTAAATCGCGACAACCTTCCTCTATGGGCCTACAGCATTAGCAGTGGGGGAATGGCCATCATGACTCTGATGAACATCGTGCTATTTTACAGACTACTGAGAAGTGACTTCCTGAAGTCCAGCAGAGAAGGGAAGAAGGAAAATGAGAAGTAAATTTGAAATGGTCTTCTTCCCATGGTACTGATGCTTGAATTTATTTACAGAAAAGAGAGCATTTTTGCTCCTTTGAACAGAAATGTGTTTAAATTCAATTAATATGGAATTCTAAACTGCTTGATGGTCTTATATATAATATATATATATGGGTTTGTACCTACTTAATTTTTTTATATCTAACACTGTGGGTTGTATTTTAAAATGAAATTGATACAATAATTATGCAAACATTGAATTTTCTTTTAAACAAATGCCTCTAGATGTGCTACAGAGTAAAATTCCACTACCTCACATCGAACTACATTATGCAAATATTAATGTTATCGAGCATAGCTTCACTGCAGATATGTGTCAAGCTATTCTGACAGTGCCTTGTAAATCCCACCCTGACTTGGAAATATGTCATCTTCAAAATCATTGGGTCTAATTCCTTAAAATCCCTACCCAACAGCAGCATAGAACATTAATGCACAGTACAGGCCCTTCGGCCCACGATGTGCCAATATTTCATCCTGCTCTAAGATCTATCTAACCCTTCCCTCCCACATAGCCCTCCATAGCATGGGAGTACCTTCACCAAAAGAGTGACTGTTGTTCAAGAAGGTGGGACACCATCGTCTTCTCAAAGATGATCAGGGTTGGGCTATAGATGCTGGCCTTGAATTAACGATGAGCAATGAGGAGTGAGACAGTAGCATGTAAAAGATATTCTGGAAGTAAAACATTGAATAATGTCATGAAATACAGTGTTCATTTATCAAATGTTTTCATTTAGTTATATGGTTAATAGGTTGTTCCTGGGTTTATATAGACCGAAGGCATATTTTAAATAGCCATGCAGATGTTCTGTGATAGTGGTGTTTACATGATACGTGGTTTAAGCATATATATAATCATCTTCAAAGCGCATATCTTCACAAACTGTCATATTTGGAGATCTATCTGTGTGTGCAACTTAAACATTTTTGGGACTGTTACAATCATCTCTGGCCCTTTTACTGGTATTTTATGACAAAATTGAGTTTTTGTTTGAGTATTTACCTGCATATTCACACTTATGTGATGCAAGGTTTCCAGTATATAGACAGTAATTATTTTTGTTTTTATGAGAAATAATTTCATTTGTGGCAAATATAAATGTATTTATCCAGTGACAAAATGAGGCACCAATTCTGTGACTGCTCTTCGAGGATTTTTTATGTTTTGGCTAATGATATAAAATGTGTGGAATTTGTTCAAAGATATTAAATATAAAGCATTGTTCTGATGAATTTACAACTTAATTTGGATGCATTTACTACCCAGGTTCTCGTCAGACCTGAAGGTATTGACACTGAATTTCCAGATATTGAGTATGGATCTGATTTCTGCCCTCAACTATGTATTAAATCTGAAAACCTTAATTAATAGAATGTTAATTAACTATTTGTTGATCAAGAGGGTGGCAGGAGAAGTCTAGAACTTTTTGCCAAAATGGGCGATAGAGATAGAAACCTTATTACACTTAAACAGTGTTTGGATATGTAATTGTTGTGCATGACATAAAGGTCTATAGACTAGTGCTGGAAGGTGGGATTTGGCCGGGTAACACAATGGTTTGAAAGGCCTGTCTTGTGTCATTAATATACTATCATTCTATCCCTCACTTTTCTATGTCCTAGTGCCTCCAAGGTTTTATTTTAATTTGTAGAAAAATATTCACAGTAAGATCAAGCTCTGACTCCTGTAACATGATCAGAAACTTTAGGAATGGGTGTAATCTATTCTTTAAAGCAGATTGCAGCCCAGTGGCCAAATTGGTTGCATGGTGACTCTTGATCTTAATCCACTAAAGGCATCAGATTTTCCACCATCCATGACCATCAAGGCACCCATGTCTTGCCATTGCAAAGAAAATGTGTCAATATATTTTGGTGTTTGTAGTTGGGTGATCAAATATTGGATGAAGGCGGAAGGATTAGAGAGAGGGTCATCAAACTGAATCGGAAGAGAATCTTTGGGGATGAAGGACAGATCATGGTGGTGGTCATTCTGAGGGTGGAGGTGCTGAAAATATTGGAACTGTGAGGATTGCTGTGATTGGGCAATTAGTGTCAAAGAAAGTTTAAAGAAGGAACCGACCAGGCAGAAGATGGAATCCTCAAACTCTCCAACAGTGGTCAGGTAGGATAGACTCTTTTAGTTAGCACAGTTAAACTCTGGTTAAGCCCTGACTGTGGTGTTAGAACCTCTCGTGCAGTAGAATTTTGACCCATGGACCAATGAGCATTGAATGCTGTTGACAATACTGACAAGCTCTGGCTCATCTTGTGCACTGAAGGACCAGTGGTTGTCATCTTCAACCTGAAAACAGCTGTTCACACCCAGAAGACGTTCCTCACAGGCCGATCTTTGGAATCAGTGAAGACTTGCTAGCACTAGAATTTTGTGGCTCTGAGGTGGCTAATGAGGCTGGTGTAGGAATTGCGGATTCTTCCTCAGATGGGACAGGAGGTGCCTGATGGGATAGGTGGTGCTCTTCTGCCAATTATGCGGGACTTCTGTGTGCTCTTGAAGCATGGCCTTGAGGTTCTCAATACCATCCTAAATAGGTCCTCCACTTTGAGCAGTCATGGACCAGAGAGTCCCAGGATTCAATGAGGACTTGCATATCTTCAAGGAAGGTTTGAGAACCTTAATTATAAAATTATGAGAAGTATAGATAGACAGCCGATATCTTTTTCCCAGGGTTGAAATGTCTAATCAAGGGCATGCATTGAAGGTGAGGGGGGAAAGTTCAAAGGAAATGTGTAAGTTTTTTACCCTGAGAATGGTGGGTTCCTGGAATGCACTGCTAGGGGCGGTGATGGAGGCAGATACAATAGAGGCGTTTAAGAGATTCTTAAATAGGCACATGAATTGGCAGAGAATGGAGGGATATGGATCATGTGCAGGCAGGAGTCATTAGGTGTCAATTAGCTTAATTAGTTCAGCACAACATTCATGGGCTGAAGGACCTGTTCCTGTGTTGAACTGTTCTAACTTCCTTGATTTTTTTTTTCTTCCATGAAGAATCTCCACCAGAATCTCTGATAATCTCTGCCTGTGATAGAGCTTGGAACAGTGTCAATTTGAGGAGTTTAGTGTCAGCATGTGAACAACATGGCCCACCCAACATCGTCAACAGTTGTGTAGGCAACTAGAGCCTCAGTGCTGGGGATGTTGTCCTGGGAGAGGGCACTGAATTTGCTTTACAGTGACTGGACGATTTTGCTGAGTCAATGCTGGTGGTATCTTTCCAGTGCCTTGAAAAGCCTGCTGTAGGTAGTCTAGGATTCACAAGTATATAAGAATGCAGGGATCATTGCTGCTTGTTGGACCATAAATTTTGTGCCTGGTCTGAGGCCTTGACCTTCAAATACTCTTTTCCTCAATTGACCAAAAGCTGTGCTGGTGAAATGAGGGAGAATAATGAATTTCATCATCAGCGCCTGCCTTCACTGAGGGCTGCATTCCTGTGATGTGGGAAACTGTTCACACTTTCCAGGGTCTCACTGTGAACCTTTACCGTTGGAGGGGAGGATAGTGCATTGGGAGCAGGTTGAGAGAGAACTTTATCTTGTGGATGTTCAGTGATGGGTCAACAATGGCTTGCAGCTAAGCCAATGAGTGTGCACAAATGCGAGTGTTGACTGCTGAGGATTGGGTGATATATCAGTCACCATCGATTCATAACACAGTAGGAACAATGCACAGCTTGTCGAGTTATGGAGAGATACAGCATGGGAACAGGTCAATGGGCTTGAGTCCACGCCAATCACCAATGATTTATTTGCACTGCCACTGAGATTAACATAGGGCAAAGGAAATTAGTTTCAATATTCAAGGGGTCCTTTGTCATATTGAATTGCATAAAGAGCAACACAGGAACAACTGTTGACTCCTTTGATCTGTGTCCCTATTTTCCTTCCACACACAAACCAGTCCAAATCCTATGTGCTTTTCCTACTACCCTGTCCTTTATCCCTCTTAAACTATTTATTTTCCATTCGTAAAAGTCTGCAGTCTCTGTTTAAGTTACTGTATAGTTCTGCTCTTCATGCTTCATGATCAATCTTTAGTAAAATGTCCTGCTGATTTAAATTCCTCACATTTAATCTTTAACCTGGTTCTTCATTCCAGACAGCTATCCCACCTGATATATCCCAAATATTATCTTGCATAATTCAAAATCCTTTTCCAAATCTGTTATTTTTAATAAATATCGTGCCTTCCTGCACCCCAATTAATTCCGTGTGTATCCTCTAATGTCACTGCATCCTTTTCTGTAGTGTTGAGCTCCAATCTGTATTACACTTAGACCATTCCTGGAGGCGGCCTTACAGGAGGCAGTATGTGTAGAATAGTTGCATCTTTAGTTACATCACATCCAATGTGGAAATTCATTTATGGGGAATCATGGCCACAAATAGATAACTGAGTAATTTGCTCTGTAAAATTTTCTTATCAACATATTCATCATTCAGTACTAGATGGTAACATGTATTTTATTACTTGCTTATGTTAGGTTGTGTTAATTTTAAGCAAAGCTCACTCATGACACTGGTGGCACATGTGAGGTCCCTGTCTTCATTTAATTGTACAACTACATAGACCAATACCATCTTTATTAATGTGACTGGAAGAATCTTTGCAATTCAGCTGCATGTTTAAATACTGTTTTCAATACATACAATACCACTGGAAGGCTTGGGTACTTTGTGAATTTCCCAGATAAAACAATACTAGCAGGTTAAAAGGGAATTGGTTCCTAACTCTACATGGGTTTCCTCCAGGTGCTCTGGCTTCCTCCCACATCTCAAAGACATTTGGGTTAGTAGGGCCTGTTTCTGTGTGGTATCTCTCCACGACCACCTATATAATTCCATCTCCACAAGTTTAAACAGTTGAGCTTTTTAAAATCTGGTTTCTGGTGGATTGGGTTAAATTCTTAATTTGTAATATTACACTTTAAACAGTGGATAATACAAAATATAACCAGTTTATTTCCTATGGCATTATTTACCTGACCCGGGGCTGGGAGTACCGCCTCAGTCAGCATACGATTACCTTGAGCAGCTGTGGTACTCTGTAATTTCCAATCAAAACTACTTAACATATTGCCACAGTGATGAAATTTTGGTTTGTGATGTGGTACCAAATGAGTGGCCTTTACACTGAGGTAGCTGAGAAAGGAGGGGAATCTTTTACTTCCAGGATTGAAGACAGAGAGCACAGAAGAGGTGGAGGTCTGAAATCCAGACTTGGAGGTGAATAGTGGATGGCCGAAAACCAAAGCAAGTGAGAAGATGGCAGCGAAGCTAAGAATGAGACAAAGAGTGGTAAGGAAATGTTTGGGCATTCGAGGCTGGTAAGAAAGCAGTCCACATAGACTGGATTGTTTAATGGGGTGTTGGACTTTTGGGGATTTTGACAGGAACCCAAGAATTAGCTTTGATCTTTGTGCCTGTCCAAGGTTTATAAGCCACCACTCAATAAAATAGAGCCATTCCTTGAGAGAGTGTGAGGAGGAGGAGGGATCCTCATACTAACAATAGGATAGCAGACAAGCCCTGTGGGTACAGAGCAGAATGAAGGGAGGTGCTGGTTGGAGCCTAAACAATGACCCCATCTGTGACAATGGAGTGCATGCCAGGGATGAACAAATGACTGAGTGAGCAAGTCTTTTAATAATACTGACAATATTATTCTAGATCAAATGTGCCTTCAACATTTTGGGTCAGATTCTCATGGACCCATATAGAAGGAAAAATGTTCTCAATGCATTAACAGATAGATGGTAGAGGGACAAAGTCAGCACAGCTTTTAAAATCAAATACAGATTAACTTCCCTAAGTCAGATAAGGGATCAATAGTTTGTTATTTTGAATTCGAATTGTTATTTTGAGAAAAATGACCACTAATTCATTTTTAAAGGGTACTTGAATTAGTGTTCATAAACAACAATTTAGTCTACAAGTAACTTAAATGCAGAAGTCACATTAAGTTCTTGGTAAGAAAGCACACGGGCAAAAGAATCAATTGCAAAGTTAGGGCTTTTTTTTTAATGAAAATGTACTTTGTCCTGTTTGTACCACCATGTACACCTATGCCAGGCACATGACTGGGCCTGTTTAAAACTCCAATATATAATTACATTATCCACACACAGAAGACTGTTTGAACCATTGTGTTGTCTATATCACTCATCAGTATATTTTCTTCCTCTTCCTGTTGATATAGGTGTTGTCACACCCCAGCAGCCTTGGAAGTTCAGTCCACTCCTTCTACAAGGTTGAATCCCTCATGAAACTGAATTGTAGTGTCAGTGAAAATACGTAGCATAAATGCTCCATCGGTGTCTGATGCAAAGGTACTTGGAATGATTACGTAGTGTCCTGGCACAAGTTTGCTACGGAGAGTTATGCTTCTCTGGGCCACGTAGGCTCCTGAATCTGAAACCTCTGCATGATGTGTAAAATGCTGTGCAGTTAGAACTTCCTGGGGATTACAAGACTGTCAAAAAGAAAAGGATACAACTTAATTCCAGTTCAGATGTCTTCACAGAATTTCAAAAGGATGTTGTTATTGTTAGTAGAATGAGAAAATATGGACACTCAGAATGTTGAGAGGAAAGATTAGAAATCACCAGGTTTGATCTTGGATGACTGGCATTCAATCAAGGCCTCTGCAGGTGGAATAAACTGAATGGCAGTCATGTGCAAACTCATTCATGCTTGAGTAAATAAAGGCTGATTGACATTGATGGCACATTAACAGTCAAATCTCTGTGCCTTCTGTGCTGTACCTACCTTAATTGCAACAGAAACTAACTACTGCCTGTAAAAATGGAGAAATATATTTTAAAACATTTTATTTTTGTACGCAATCAATTAAGTCATTTGAACAAGGGTTCATTGCTGAACATTTTTGTCAAGAAATGTAGTTTTCTTTGCATAATTCTCACATTACATTTGAAGTATTAACATGAGGTGCTACAACAAGAAGATAGCATCTATCATCAAAAATCCCTACCATCCAGGCCATGCCATCTTCTCGCAGCTACCATCGGGCAGGAGGAACAGAAGCCAGAAGTCCCACATCACCAGGTTCAAGAACAGCTACTTCCCTTCAATCATTTGGTTCTTGAACCAATCTGCACAACCCTAATCACTACCTCAGTAGAGCAACACGATGATCATTTTGCACTCCAATGGACTTGGCTATTTTTGTTCTAATTGTGTTCTTGTATAATTTATGTTTAATTTATGCTTTTCTTGTGAATGTTGTGTCTCTAATGCTATGTACCTGTGATGCTGCCGCAATTAATATTTTTATTGCACCTGTGCATACAACAATAAACTCGACTTTGACTTTGACTTACCCTGTAGATCTGAATCCCAATAGGATTCATTGAGATTCCAAGCTTCCTGTTTATCCTTTTATAATTCTGAATTAAACATATTAGAATAGAACATGCCCCATCTTCAGGGTCTTCATCACCACCTGTATGAACATCTGAGGAGTGACATAACATAGCAAAGAATAGTCTGTTAGTATAATTCTTCATTTAACTAACCAGCCAAGAGAACAAAAGTAATGAGTGAGCAATTGGAATAAAAGGACAAATTGACATTTTTCAGCCTAATTTTAAAAAAAACACAATTAACAAATGTTGATTGAAGGCATGTTGAAGGAAGTATGCTTTATGTTAACATGTAACCTTATCACATTGAAGAGTGGAAGGATACTGTTCACACATGCAACTTCTTTATTATCGACTCATGCATCCAAATTTTATCCAGGCCAACAAATAATATATCTTCTGCAATCTCCTGTACTAGAATGGGGGGTGATGGGGTGGTGGAGGTGGATGGTGTGCCATAATCCTGTGATCTGTCTATCACATTTGGATGTACGAATTAGGAACTAGAATAGACCACTTCGCCCCTTGAGCTTGCTCTCCCATTATATAAGATCATGGCTGATTGGAAACACTACTCTCTATACCAATCAACTTCCTAGTAATCTATCACCCCTTGTTTGTCAAAATCTGTCTTTGCCTTAAAAATATTCAAAGATTCTGCTTCCATGACACTTTGGGAAATAGAGTTCCAAAGAATCGCAACACTCCAAGAGAAAATTCACCTCATCTGTCTTATATGGGCAACCACTTTATTTTTATACAGCAACCCGAACTCTAGGATGTCATCCAACGAGAACTCAGGATCCGGTATAGATGTATACAACGATGCAACTTGTCTTGTTCTAGAGAGCATCACTCGAGGGAGGCACGGTGGCACAGCAGGTAGTGCTAGTGCCTCACGGTTTCTGCAACCTGGATTCAATCCTGACACCCAGTACTGCCTTTGTCAAGTTTGTACATTCTCCTTGCAGCTGCATAGATTTCACTCAGATGCTTAAGTTTCCTCCCATTTCTCAAAGACATGCTGTTTGGTAGGTTAACTGGTAATTGTAAATTTTCCCTAATGTAGCTCAGTGGCAGGAGAATCAGAGTGAAGTTCCAAGACGAAATCAGTTGCAGGGAAATAAGTGGGGCAATGGGGTTGCCCTGAGAGATGGTGCAGACTTACAGGGCTGAATGGCCCCCTGTATTGTGAGGAATTACGTCACTGCAGATAAGGAGCTAAAATATTGGGATTTTAAGAGGGTGTGGTTCTCAGTGCCGCAGGTAAACTTTATCTGCGATCACATTGTGAATGCCGAAACCAAGGTTTCAAGCTAATGTTCTCGGAAACTGGGGGTAATCTTTACACTATGATGAGATGAAGCCATCTGATTAGTAGCCAATTGTTTCTAATCACCAGGAGAACCCAGGTGCCAGGAATGATTCTCTTTCATCCTGCAGCTGGTCTGTTTAAGGACTCCTATGTTTTAACTATTGCTACTGAAGTTTAACTATCCCAATTTTGCAGATGAATTTCTAGATAGTACTGCTCTGCCAACTTTGGAATGGCATCCACAGATTTAAAATATCATACAAAATGAATATGTTATTTTGGATCATTTGGCTTGGCCTACTGGAATTTTGGAATCAAGCCCATGCTGACTGATAATCAGATAGTTACTATAACTGGAAACCAATCTGCAGCAGCAGTTCCACTCCTCATATAACAGGTTGGAAGTAACGAGCCGTGGACCCACTCAATATCTTTTCCCCCCAGATATTACAAATATTTTCCCTTCCTGATTTTAACCAATTCATCTTCGAGAATGAATTTTGAACCTGCTTCTACCAAAATTTTGTACAGTGTATTACAATTCATAACTTGTGAAACAATCTCCTCCTCCTGCTTTTGGTTCTTTTTCCAATTGCCTTAAATCTACGTCCTTTGATTGGTGAGCATTCTACAAATTTCTCCTTATTCACTCCATCTAAAACTCATATTATCTTGAACCCTTTCATCAAATCTCTCTTTCACCTTCTCTACTTCTCCAGTATCTTCATTCAACTGAAGTTCTGCTTCACAATTTTCTTCAAGATTCAAAAAGGAACTTCTTTAATTAGGAAAGGACAGCTATGGTTAACTACCAGAATGTTCATATTTTACTTTAATGCTTAATCATTTATCAGTTTAAATAAATGCTTCAGTTACTCCAACCAATATTCATTTTGTGATGATCACTGATTTGATATTGGGACATACCAAAGAAATTGAAAACATAAATGTCCATGTCATCTCTAGTGGAGAGATTTTTGCAATTTGGTAATCAATTGGGGTAATTATTAGGACCGAATGCTAATCTTTGTTCATCTCTTTCATTCCAGGCACTAAAACTTCAGGGAAACTTGTGTTAAATATTTTGCTTCTGTATTTCACATTTCTTTACAACTGAAATAATGAGAGCAGCTTTGGGAAGGACTTTCTGATCAGGAAACAGCTCTCAGATTTAATTGTGTGGAAATTCCTAGCCAGGTTTGGGGTCTTGGGTAAGTCCAGCCATTCTTTCATTTATAAAATGGACATATTTCTGGAAACTGTTCTACCGAGAAATTTTAC
Source organism: Rhina ancylostomus (assembly GCA_030265395.1). NCBI lineage: Eukaryota > Metazoa > Chordata > Chondrichthyes > Rhinopristiformes > Rhinidae > Rhina > Rhina ancylostomus. The sequence goes on along the minus strand of JARFYF010000054.1, from coordinate 18,963,159 downwards.
AATTCAAAATGGTGGGCAAAATGCATTGCAGGTATTTTGGTATAGTAAATTCCTATGGGTGAAGGGTGGTTACTGTTCATTATAGTGATTAGGTTTGTAAATCAAAGGCCAAAGACCCCAAAGAGTCAGTGATGTTCTTGCAAAAATTGGTAAAAACATTTGTTAATTGAGAAACAAATATGTTTGCAAAAATTGTTTCTAGTGATGTATATTCTCATATGATAAAACTTCTATGCTCAATTTTTAAAAACCTTTATTAATATTTTTTCTTGGAAACCATGGATTTGCTCCCTGCACTCATTCCATCATGAAGTCCCATCAATTATTCTGGGTGCCCATCCTGTATTCATTTTCCCCTTTTACCCTTAACAATATTTTATTTTCAGGATTTTTTCCCCATTTATTTCTAAGTAGAATCAACATCAAGAAAGCAGGACATTCAGTCAGTTCATCTCTGCAGCTTGTTTATGCTTCAATCTTTCCTCACTCAGCCTTCTAACCCTATTAGCATAACCTTCTATTTCCTTTTCCCTTTTATAGTTACTTTTAGTTAGCCTGCTGCCAGTTGCTCTGTAAGGCACTGATTGCTGACTATTTATAGTCATACATAAGCTAACTGAAGCTTTAGAACTTTTTTTTTGATTTTCCCCCTCATCTGGTCATTTGCCTTTGCTTTCTCCTGCAAATTAAAATATTTCAACCTTAATGTTAATTTTCTGAATCCATTAAGTGTTAGGAAAATATTTTTCAATTGGGTGGAAGAGTTCCATGGAGGTAATGGAAGATCATCCTTTTCTTCTGTAGAATGTGGGCATTGTCAACAAGGCTGGTAACTCAATCACTTAAGAGCCCCCCTTCTTGAAATAGGCTGTTTGGCTGTTGAAGTTACCCTTCAGTGCTGTAGGGTAGCAAATGAAGAATGGTAATGTATTTCTAAGTCAGGTTGGTGTGCGACCTCAAATGGACAGTATTAGCTGCTGGTGTTCCCATGTGCTTGCTACCATTGACCTAGGTGGAATGAGTCACAGGTTTGCCAGGTGCTGTTGACAAAGTCTTGGTGAGTTAGTGGAGAATATTTTTCAGATTCCGTTGTGGTTCAGTGGTGGTGAAAATGAATGTCTAAGGTGCTGAATAAATTGGGATAAAGTAGTCACTTTATTTTAAGACTACTTTTTGGGAATTGAGAAGTTTTAATGGAAGTTCTTTCTTACCTGTTTTTGTGATGGTTATGGGGTATTGAGGGTTAGAACTGTACTCGTTCATGTTATTTCTGCATCCACCTGCATTGATTCCAGTCACCCACTGACACTTCACCTCCTTCAAGCTGCCAGGATCTGTAACCAGCAGAAAATGTTAAGCATGTTCTGAACAACAGCCTCCATTGTTTATATATTGTTTTAATTTGCCAGCAGGCACATAAATGACTGTTTGCATATTATAAAGCCATAAGATATAGGAACAGAATTAGGCCATTTAGCCCAACAATGTCAGTGATTTCTATACCTTGGGAAATTACCAATTTGAAAAAAGAGCTATATAATACAAGGCTGACAAAATTTAACAGTATTTTATGTTGAATGTAATCAATACAGTGATTATTCCCAAATATCATGGAGAAGCAGAAATAATTTTTTTTAAATTTTATTTACAGTGTGGTAACAGGCCCTCCCGGCCCAACGAGTCCACGCCGTCCATTTTAAACCCATGTTAACCCACCCGTACGTCTTTGGAATATGGGAGGAAACCGGAGCACCCAGGGGAAACCCACACAGACACGGGAGAATGTACAAGCTCCTTGCAGACAGCGACGGGAATTGAACCCTGATTGCTGGCACTGTAATAGCATCACGCTAACTGCTACGCTACCGTGCTGCCCCTTAACTAAATAAACTAAATGATAAGTTAGATTTCCAGACTATGGGATCTCCAGGGTCACAAGGACAGGGCAAGAAAGTGGAGTTGAGGCCAAAGATCAGATCAACTAGGATCTTCCTGATTGGCAGAGTAGGCTTGATGGGCCAAATACCCTACTCCTGTTTGTAGTTCTTCCATATGTGTGGATAAACAAACTATCAGATACTTGCCTAATTAAGCAATGCTGTCTGATCTGCTGAGAGTTTCTAGTATATTTAGGTTTCTTTACAGATAGCCAGTTTCTGTAGGTTTTTTTTAAACTTTTTTTTAAATAAGTATGAGGAGCAATTTTTCCCTCCCACCACCTTAATCAAGAATGAACTTCTGTCATTACCTGCACCTCCATCACCATCAAAGTCAGGGCCCAGTGTCAAAACTGTGATGTTTGCAAACTTTTGGCAGAAGTCATCGAATCTCATCCTATTGAAATAAATGCAATAACAGTGCTTGCTCTAATATATGTCAACTTTACTACAAAAAAGTGTAATTATTAAATAAGATGAAGATAATTATCTGAAATATCCTACCAGAATTCACCATCATCCTTCTTGGTAAATCCAAATGATTCCCTGGTCCAGATTGGGATTTGATTCCAGAGAGGGGAACTTTTGAAAAGAATACACATTTTGTTAACACCTCTCTTTCTAAACATCTCTAGGCAATCACATTCCTTCTTTCAAAGAAGTATTCAGAAGGTATCAANNNAGATAAGAAATTAGAATTTTAGGTTTGCAGAATTTCCAACACAAACCAAAGGGCCTGTTCTATGTTCTAATAGTGATGACTGTGCTAAGAAAAAGTCTTGTGATATTTCATAGATATTCCCATTTTTTATATTTCTGAATTGCTATGTGCTTGTATTTAAAATCTGTTGATAATTAAATAGGAAGTTTTTTTACCTATTTAAATCATCAACAACAAATTTTATCAGTAGATTTCAATGTAAAAAGCAGAGATATGCCATGCTTAAAAAGTTAATACCAAATTCAAACATCAGAGATTAAAACTCAGTTTACTGCCAATACAACTTTTACCAATCATCATCCCTTTGGGCATTAGCTAACGGCCCTGTGTGTACATTAACAGGTGTCTAAAAATATCACCTGGGGATCAGTTTTGCATTTACCATCTGGTTAAACAAAGACTAATCCTTATGAAAGAACTGTTAATACACTTAGGGCCAGGCATTAAAATACTTGGAGACGATTTCTTTTAAGCCATCCCATGCCTGATCACCTCCAGGATTAATTCCTCAGCCCTAACTATGAGCCATGTTTCCTGAAGAGATGTATTTAATTAGTATTCAGGATAATTGCCTTCATTGGTCAAGCCACAGAATGCATGATTGGAGAGGTACTGCTAGAGCTGTACAAGACACTTGTTAAGTCACAGCTAGAATAATGCGTACGGTCTTAGTCACCACATTACAGGAATGATGAGGTTGCACAGGAGATTAATGGGAATGTTGCCAGCTACTTTCTGTTGTGAAGAAAGGTTGGCTTTGTGGAATTATTTTCTTTGAAACAAAGGAGACTGTGGGGAGATATAATTGAGATGCATAAATTTATGAGAGACATGATAGGGCAAACAGGAGATCTAGACAGGGTGAACAGGAGGACCTATTTCCCTTAGCAGAGAGGTCAATAACTAGTGGGCATAAAATTAATCAACAGAAAGATTAGAAAGGGGTTGAAAAAATAGAATTCCACCGAGATGGTGTGGTGGAAGCAGAAACCGCACAACATTTGAAAGCTACCTGGATGAGCATTTGGAGATCCTGAACTTGGAAAGCCACAGACCATAAGCAATGGAGAGAGATGAAACATAATAGATCCTGTTTGTCCAGCATGAACATAGTGGGCTGAAGAGCCTCCTTTCTGTGCTCCAAATTACTACGATTCTATAAATTCTTTACCAATATCAAACACTGTTTCTGCAGAAGCTTGTCCTGCAGCCTGCGAAACAGAGACCTTCAACTTGCAACTTCCTCATGTGGATGAAGAAAAAACTAATAGTCATTAAGACCAGCGTAATTGCCTACTTCAGAATAGCACTGCATCTTTGGAGTTAGAATGACTAGAGACAAGCAGAAAAATAATTCTAGCAAACTGGGAGTACTCCATTATAAAATTATGACTTTGTATTTTTTGTTTAGAACACAGACTTCGCATTCCATATTCAGGCATCCATCCTTCTTGCAATATGATAATGTAAATAATAGTAAAATGATCCTGTACTAGAAAGTAAGGGAACTCGTAAACCAGCAGGGTAACCATCTTGTGACTTTTCCCTGATTGTTGGCACTAATATTTGATGCTCAATCATCGGACCTGGTGGATAAATTGTTTCTTCTTTACATCATGCATTGAGAAAAACAAATATATCAAACAATAATTTTAAACTTTGTTTATTGTGGGACTTTTTACGATGAGCTTAATGCCATTCACAAAAGTCCTTGAGATATTTGGTTAAGATAACAAAATAAAGAGGATTTTTAAAAGTCTGGACTCTTTATCAAAACACAAATAGAGATCATTCTTTAGCTGTCACACTTAGCTCCAACATTACTCTTCAACAGTTATCTGAGAGATTATTCTTTCAGTTTTCATTCTGGTTCCATAATCACAAATGTTATCTCAGTCACAAGCACCAAGTGGAAAGGTCAGAATTCAATCAGATACGACAAAGGGCCACAGATATGTGTTATCTAGATTCTGGAACAATTCGGTCAGGATGAAAGAACGGAGAATGCCAAGTCTTTCCTCCTTGAAAGGAGACCTTCTGCACAGTTACACATAACAAGCCATTGGAAAGTGTAACACCACAATATTTCTTCAAACCAGCCTTAAATGGTGGGACATTGTAGGTTCGAGCATGATATGGAACCTTCATTATCCTTACTCATTTAAAGATTTTTTAAAAATTTTCAAATTGCAACACTGAGAAAAGAAAACATAATTCAAGGAGCATGGCACAGGAAAATGTGTCCTTTTGATTGATATGTTTGTATCACTGATTATGTTTGTATCATTGATATGTTTGTAATGTTGTTTGGGATCACTTCAGTTCCAGAAATATTCCAACATGTAACATTTTAACTTAAATAGCAGTGGATGGATAGAAATTATTGTACATGATAATCAAATTTAGGGGGAGAATGAAAAGAAATGTGATCCAAGGTTTGAAGAAGACCATACCATGATTACAAGAATTCTGAATGTTACTAAGTGTAAACAAGTGCTGTTTAAAGAGCAATAGGTCAGTTAGATACGACATATACTCAGAAGGGGAACTCAAGGTTGATGAAAACACTGAGAGCATTCAAACTTAAAGAAACTCCACACAAATCCAAGTCTTCAATGTGTATTTTAACTCTGTGTCCCTAACAGGATCCTCAGTTTATAAATGCTATGATGTGCCTAACTTCATTGCAGCAATTTGGGCTTTGACACAGCATTGTTACAAGTGGACCTAATCTATCATTTATATGTTGAGAGTATTTACATAAATTCAATGCAGGGAGAGAACAAGAATTTGAAGCAACATTGAAAGTCCATTTCTGGCCAGCATGAACACATTGGCTGAATGACTTTCTTCTGTGCTATAAATTTCCAAGATTCTCTATCTTGTAATCTCAAGTGGAAGTACATAAATATTGCTCAATCATTTATGAGATATCAGGCTAGATAAGGTTTCCTGGAGCTTGGGTCCAATGTTTAGGAAAAAGGAGTGGAAGCTTGTGAAGTTAAATGTTCCTTGCACTGTCCAAGGAGTTCCATGATTCATCAAGGGAAGAGTCCTGTGATATTCCATTCATGGGGGGGGGGGGGGTTTATCAGCAGCATGAGTTAATATTTTCAATCTAGAAATGCAATATTGGTTTTGGTCCACCTAACACACAGGCAGACCGACAGAGAATGAAAATCAGGACCATGTTTTACTTGAATGTGGAACCAAATTAATCAGTAGTTCTGCAGAGAACTGTCAGCCACTTGCAACTATATATGGTCCAACTGATTTATTGTATTACACTGCACCCAAAGAATCTATAGAGCCATCTGGTTGTCAGAGATGAGGGTGAAATATAAAAATATTAGATAAGACACATAATAAACCAGAGACAGAAAGAAAGAATAGATATCTTTCATGACCTCAGAGCATCCTCAAGCATTTTACAGCCATTTACAGAGTAGCCACTGTTGTAATGTAGAGACTATTGCAGCCAATTTGTATTGGTTTAATGTTGCTTCAAAACATCTGGTTCTTGTGGGATAAATATTGAGCTGGTTGCCATGGATAAATTCTATGATTGTCTTCAAAATAATGCTCCAACATCTGGCCGAGAGAACAGATGAAACGTCATCAACCTGACACATTAACTCTGTTTCTCTCTTCGCAGTTGTTGCTTGACTCAATGAGTATTTCCAGCATTTTCTGTTTTTAATTTGAGGACTTAAAACAAATTGAGGCTATAGTGGAGCAAAGCCTCTGTGTCAGATGCGACAGTGTACTAAATGATTCGTTACATATTTTTCCTAAAATGTTTGCACACAGTTTGATGATCACAAGAGACACACAATTACTTATTTTGTTCATGGGGGAGTAGATCAGTGTTCAGCACTGCTCGAAGTATAGGTAGAAATTATGTGTGGAGGTCATTTTGGTGACTCAGAATTGGAAGTACCCATTCATTGTTTGAAGCAAAAGACTGTGAAACAAAATTACATCAGGAAGCAATTCTTCAATGACTGAACATCTGAAGGCTATTGACATAGGGAAGTCCAAATACTTGCAACTCTCTGCATAAAGTTCCTCTTCATCTCAGTCCTAATGGCCAAACAAAACTGCACACAATTCTCCAAGTGAAATCTAACTAATGTCCTGTATAATCTCAGCAAGACCCACATTGTAATCTACTTCCTTGTAGTGCCAACAAACTATTTGCCTTCATAATTGCTTGTGGTACATGAATGTCTATTTAATACATCTTGTGAATGAGTAAACCAAGATCCCTAAATCTGTCAATTTTAAATTTGTAAGCCAGGACTAAAAATTTTAAAAATATATTCCATATTTCCATTATTCCTCCCTAAGAAAAAACATTTTCTACATTATACTCTATCTGTCATCTTCTTGACCATTCACCTTGCCTACCTTATACCTTTGGTGACTTTCTCCATCCTCAGATCTTATTTTACTATCATCAATAAATTTGGGTATGTCACATGTTGTCTCTTCTACTGGTTCGTTGTGAATAACTGGAGCTCAGGATTGATCCCAGTGGCACCCAACCAATAACAAAATGCCAAATTGAATGCATCTTGTTTATTCCTCTCCCTGATGTTGTAGCTCAATGAATGCCTCATTAGTGAAGTTAAGTTTTCAGTAATACACTCCAGTCATTATCTGCACTGGACCTGTAGATGCAACTGTCCAGCACGGCGATGCATCCAGTCACTTGCATCCTTGTTGCCATATGAAACACTGCTTTCACTGGTCCTGCTATTCCACAATTGATGGAAGCACTGGAGCAAATTCATTACCAGTACATACAAGGTACATGCTTTCAGAATTCTAAAAGTTGAGGATTGTTTTCTTACCCATGGTGGAAATGCTTTGTATCGAAAAAGGAAATAGACTGACTTCTCAAACATCAGTTAACTTTGAATCTTCAAGCATCTACAGCAGCCTTGGACCAGTGAAATAGGAATTTGCGGCATTGTCTGGTATTACTCTTATATTCTGATTAGCGTAACATATTGTTACTGTCTAGACCTAAATTTAAATGGAGCTCACTGAGTGCTTATTTTAATAGTACTTGTATAAATGGGTACATAAGAAGAAAGATCACAAGCCCTATATGGAAACTAATTTCAAAATGGTGGTTTGATGAGCTTTGCCCTCTTATTGTTCAACAGTGAAATTATGGTAATGACAATACTTACTCATCACTCCAGTCCCCAGTCCATTCCATGTTTTGCCCTGATCCCCATGGATTGAGAACCCGAACAAGGGGCACTCTTCCTCTTGGAGTGGTGAGCTAAAGGAAATACATTTTTTAAAATAGGGTCAGAATATTTACTGCTCAGTTCATAATATCAACATCGAGGGGAGCTGGCAGGCACCAATGGAACAGAAGGGGAAAATGGGTTAGAACTTATATGCAGATATACAGATTAATTCAAAATAAATTTGTTGTTCCAAAATGTTTTAAATATATTTTTTTGCCAAGAGAGAGACCACAGGAAATTGCATGAGTATGTCTGGAAAAATTCCTCACTTGGGAGTTGTTTTGCATTTAGATTAGTTGCACTTGGAGCTGCCTCTGCTGAATTCACGCCAGAAAACTAAACATTATGTACCAAAATTAAGTTTTAATTGTCAGTGCTATGATTCATAGTTACATTACATTAATACTGTCTGTAACACTGACACCTACTGACCTGTATTTCAAAGCTATCTTCCCTAAAAGCTCATGGATTTCTGCAGCTAACAGCAATAAGTGAAGCTCATTAGGATTTGTGGCAATTAATCATTATCCTGATAACATTTTCATAGAGCCATACAGTATAGAAACAGGCTTTTTGGCCCAACTTGTCCATGCCAACTGTGTTGCTCACTGGTTGTAGTAGAATTGGAATTGTCCTCTGCTTCAACTCCCTATCACTGCCAATGAGACTCACTGAAAACTCACCACAGAGACGTCTGAAGAGAGTTCTTACTTAATAACTGCAACAGAGAAAATCAGCAAGCTGCTGGCATCGTGTGGTTTCAAATGTTACTTGAGCAATGTCAACATCTCATAGTATTTATTTCAGAAAAATGTGCCCTGCTGCATTCTCAGAGGAAGGGCCTGCATATTCTCCAAAAGAGAATGAGGAGCATAAAGAGGGGAAGACCTGTAATCTTGTAAAAAAAATTGCTAAGAGTTCTTTTTTGATGACAATTTACCTTTTTTACTGCAATAACCCCATAGGCATGGCCAGCAATTAAACCGTCTTGGTTTCCAGGTTTTTCATCTCCCTAAAAGACAGCAGATAAAGAAAGTTGAAGGTCAAAAGTACCTTGCAAGAATTAAACTTCTTCTCATGGCTTTTTCTGTTATTCATTTATGAGCATGAGCATTGGTGATAAGGCCAGCAGTTATTTTACCTCCCTAACTCCCTTGAAAAAGGTGACAGTGACTTGGCATCTGAACCATTGTGGTCCTTTAGATGCAAATACTCGACCAGTGATGATGGAGCAACAGTGATACACGGAGAGTGTGTGTTCAGACAATGGATAGTGTCTTCTTGATGGTTACTGTATGAGGCAATGTTCCAGCAGAGAACGTCCCCTCCCCTGCAGCACTTCGCATCACAGGTGAAACATCTTAGCAAGATGTTTCAAGTGAAACACTTATACTTCCTATAAGTAAGAATCTAAGGGCAGTAGGAAGCTGTAAAATTATTCCTGCAGGCATTCTTTCAAATATCAGTATTTGTACACAAAGCATATTAAGGTTGGAATTAAATACAAACACAAATACAATAACTTTGTGTTCAAGTTATTGCTAAATTATGAGCAAACTGGATTACAGCCACGTAGAACTATATTCCTTCCACAGTGCTTTCATCGTATGTTATTGTGTCCCTGCTTCATGAACTGAAGGTGTAACTTGTATCAACAGTTAAACAGTGTCTAACTCTCCTCACAGTAGGATGGTTCTAAATACATTCCCAGCTCTTCCGAGCCACTGACTTAAACAATTGGGGAAGGAAAATCAACCACTGTTTCTAATCATTAATCTCCATCTGCTGCACAATGGTAATTATCCTCCAGTGACTGAATAAACAACCACGCTCTCCAGAACTTATTTCAAGAATTGCCAGTGACTTAGAGATGTACCAAAGGGCTTTCCAGAATGAGTTATCCACTTTCAGGAGAGATAAGGATAAAACTATAGAAAGCAGGAAGAAATCTTAATCTGAGGAACTGGAAGCATAAGGAATGAATATACCATTGTAAATGCTGGTATCTATTGTTAAGGAAGTGGTAGCAGCACGCTTAGAAAATAGTGGATCAGGCAGGGCCAAAATGGACTATCCATTATCTGAGCACATGCACTCCACAGGAGTCCTGATGCAGGGTCTCGACCCAGAACATCGACTATCCCTCTGCCTACACTGGTGCTGCCTGACCCTCAGAGTTTCTCCAGCAATTTGTTTGTTTCTCTATATTATCACTGTTCCTTCACTGTCACTGGGTGTAACTCCTGAGTTAACAAAACTATGGAAATACTTGCACCAGAAGGACCACAGTGGTTCATATTTGACAAATCTGCTCAAGGCATTTTGAAGATGTAACTAACAAAATAGATAAGGGAGTGCCAGTGGATGTGATGTATTTGGTTTCCCTGAATGTCACACAAGAGGTTTTTAAACAAATTTAGAGCGCACAGCATTTGGAGGTAGTGTGTGGCATGGACTGAGAATTCATTAAAGAACAGAAAACAAAGAATAGGAATAAATATGTAATTCTTGAGTTGGGAAGAAATGACAAGGGAGGTTGGGGACCGGTGCCGGAACGCCAGTTGTTCACAATCTATACCAGTGATTTAGATGAGTGGATCAAATTTAACAATAGAAGTTGCTGATGATACAAAGCTGGGTGCTGGTGTGGGCTGCGAGCAGGATGCAGAGATGCTTCAGGAGGATATAGACAGGTGAAAACATAGCCATTTAAAATAATATGGAAACATTTGAAATCATTAGTTTGGTAGAAAAAAATAGGTGAAGCACTTTAAATGATGACTGATTGAAAAGCACTAGTGTTCAGGGGGACTTGGAGGTTCTTGTACACAATCAAATAAAATGCAAGTATACCAAGCAATGGGGAAGGCAAATGTTATGGAAGCTTTTATTGCAAGAGGATTTAAGTACAAGAGTAAGAACATCTTACTGTAATCACATAGGGTGCTGATGAGACTGCAGCTGTAATACTGTATATAGGTCTATTCTCCTTACTTGTGGAAAGATACTCTTGAGACAGAGGGATTACACAAAGTTTCACCAAGTTGGTTCCTGAGATAACAAACAAAATGTTGGAGGAACTCAGCAGCTCAGGCAACATCAGTGGAGGAAAATGGACAGTCAACGTTTCAGATCATGACCCTTCATCTGGACTCAAAAATACAAGGGAGATTGCCAGTACAAAAAGGTGGACTGAAGGGGTGGCGCAAGAGGTAGCAAGTAATATGTGGATGCAGATGAGGAGGGGTGATACACAGATGGAGGAGGGAAGAGTGGAAGTAGTGACAGAGTTTGGGAGATTCCTGAGATGGTGGGTTTCCCCTATGAAGAGATACTAGCAGACTGGGCCCGTACTCCATTGAGTTTAATGAATGGGAGGTGACAAAAATTTTACAGGATTTGACAGAGTGGACGCGGGGATGAATTTTCCCCTGGCTGAATGAGATGAGCAGAAATTTCTTCATCCAGAGGATACTAAATCTTTGGAATTCTCTGCTCAATCTCCTGAATTAATTGTGGTGATTCAAGGTGATTCACTTTCATCTGCCTTACCTTTCCTGTTCCACAGGCCATCAGAGCATTCTTCCTGGAGGCAGCAGCGAGATGATCGTATAGTTCCTCGTACCTATCTGTATATTCTGAAAATCTGTAAATTTCACCCACACCACCAGTGAGGTCAGTCAGAGCATCCAGTGTCCATCCACCTTCAATCGCTTTATATGAACCATGTAACCTACCGGGAAAAATGTAGGCAAACAATAGTACCAAAATTGACTATCCACTTGATGGCTGGCACAGGGGATATTTGAATGCATAAGGCAAATG
>JARFYF010000054.1:18935462-18946724 GCA_030265395.1 Rhina ancylostomus | reverse complement strand
TCAAGTATTTCAGAATCAGTATATTCAAGGGAATTTCCCTGCAATTTCACCCAATAGATTCTCGATAGGTTTGAATGGAATAACACCAGAACTATTCTGCCCATTTAAGCAATCCCAGAGGGGACTGGCTACTACTAGAACTGCCCTAGCTCCACCTAAGCCTAACAGCAAAAAAAATAACCTGGTAGCTGCTTTGGCATCATAGAGTCAAGAGCATGACTAGGAAAATGAATTACCATTACATTGAGTAGTAGTTTGAGAAATATTTAGTTGTCAAACTGGGAAACAGGCAATGAAGCAATTACATTTTCTGACTGAGAGATGAATGTGCTGATGATTTCTTCAATACTTTAATACAGATACATGAAAAAAAGAAAATAGGAACATTTGGCCCCTCAATAAGATTGAGCCTCACTTCCTCTTCTGTGCCAGTTTTCCTTAACCCTTAATTCTCAGATCATTCAAAAATCCATCTACTTCCTCTTTAAATACCCCCAATGATCGAGCTTCCACACCCTCTAGGGTAAAGAGTTCTAGAGATTTGTCACACTCTACGAGTAGTTGTTCCTTTGGGCCTAGGTGTTAAGTGACCTCTCCCTAATCTTGTAACCATGTCCCCTCATTCGAGGTTCTCCCACTTTTGGAAACATCTTGACATGTCTTAATATTTAATGGGTTTATTTTCTATTATAATGATTAGTAAATTTCATTTTATTTATTAGGTGATAAAATTGAAAATAATGGTGATATGCTATTCAACTATCAGTGAGAAATTTGAATGTACATTGCGATTTTAAAACATTTTTTGACAGATTTTTAAATTTGTCTTTCCATTCAGCTTATTTCCTTTGCCCTATTTAAACAGTGGATAGAATTTGCAGAGGGAACCATGTTATCTGCTGTTGCAATGAATTAAACAGAATGAATATTTCATCAAGTATAATCTGTCAGTGAAATGGGATAACAACCCTTCTGTTGCACCTCTGGCACAATTCCAAACTGGTGCTGAACTCTGGTACCAATCATGGCAGAGTGGACCAAGCAAATATATTAATAACTAACCCTTCCAACACCATACTTTTCCATATTTGTGCTTAGAACCTGGATTTCACCCTGAATTAGAGTGCTAAACTGTTCATCCCGATCCCCACAAAATATCTGAGACTTGGTCAAAAGACATTTGAACCTGCACTTGAAAAAGACATTTGAACATCCAGAAACATATGCTATAACAAGATGACACAGTATTCAATTTAGTGCAATTGCTGACACATTGTTGTGCAGTATTAACAAAAGGGCATCATCCTCTTAAGGCACACTCCCCCAGCAGCCAGACACCTGCTACACACTTAAGGGTGTGCAATGGCCCCAAAACTGGGAATGTTGACCTGGGAGTATTGATGTGCAGTACTCATAAGATGCATGCATAACATTAATTTTTTTGTTTTGTTTTTAGTTATATTTTAAAAAGCTAACTCAAAACATTAAACTCAAAACAAATGAGACTAGCTTAGATGGTATCTTGGTCAATGTGGACCATTTGGGCTAAGGGCTTGTTTCCAATGCTGTGTGACTCTTTGGTTCTATTAATTTGGGAACCTACAATGTCAATAGTAAACTAGAAGTCTCAGTTTTAAAAATATGAATTCTTACCTGATGGAATAACTCGCTCTGTTAATCTTTTGTAATTTGCTATTGTAGCCACTGATGCCCAAAACCAGCAGTCTCCCAGCTCGCCCTGCACAATGTCACTTTTGCTAACTCCATCTGTCATAAAGAAGGGATTTTCATGTAGGTCCTAGAGCAAAGAAATTAGGGATTTATGCAAATAGACCACTGCTCCACTGTTCATCATTTCAAGCTATAGGAATGAGTTGTTAACAACTTGCAGTTTATAGGAAGATAAAGTACAGCACATTGTATCTGTGATAAAGCTATCCAATTAATCCCACCCCATCACTCCTGCTCTCTCCCTTAGCCATTTTCCTTTTACCTAGTTATCTCATTTGTACATCACCTGTACTGTAAGAAAATGCCTCAAGGCCCTTCATTTGGTAGATATAAAAGCTAATACAAGCATGAAGTTTATGAAAATTAATAGTAGGGCTATTAGGTAAATGCTGCAAATCACATGCAAATTAAAACAGAAAATGCTAGAAGTGTTCAAGAGATCAGGCCACAAAAACAGAGTATGTAAGGTAGAGTTTTAGTCTTATGGCCTTTCATTATGAATTAATCATTGCCTGAGGAAAGCTTTGCTGAATGGTGTTTTGAACAACACACCCAAAGTATTTATCCTTCTACTTCCTTTTACATTCTGACTTACTGTCTGAAATGTCAATGTCTCCATTTTATTTAGTTACCTTGCAATCTACAACATACTTCTGTTAGATTTGTAAATTTGAAATAAAACTAACAGCGATGTGCTAGAATATTTATTTTCCATTGTTAGTTGTCCATGGGAGGCAAAAGCCACTATATTTTTGTAAGAAAGTGCAGGGCTGAAATTTGTCTGGGTCTACAGTGCTAAATAGGAGGTGCTGCACTGACAAATCAATATTCCATTCTATCTGATAAGGGAGTATAATGGGTAGGGAATGGCACCCACCTTGCACTGTTATACCTCTACACCATGAAAAAAACCCACATTTTCTCAGCTATTTCATCTTGGATAGTAAATTAAAACTCCAGAATATTTTAGCACAATCGTTCTTTATGACAGTAGCAAACTATATCTAGGAATAATGAGGCAACTGAGTATGAAACCATTATGTTGTTACCACAGTACGCATCCATTTGATTCCTTCTGGAGCTACTGGCTCATAGGTTAATGATGAAGGCTCAGGAAGAAATTCAGGATCTATCCAGAGTTCCCCAGTCACCTCCAGTTCTTTTATAATATTCTGATAGTTCTGAATAAAATAAGAAAAATAGCATAATGATATCAAAGGAATGTAGCATTCATGGCTATTAACAAAATAAAATGTAGCATTTAATTATTGTAAATTCAAAATTGCCATGTTAATGAACCAGCATTATAACCCATTCATACAAGATTTTTCAATCTGCACTTTTACTGCAAGCTTTAACCTATGTACAGAATAATTAGACATAGAGCAAAGAAATGACATTCAGCTGTATTATCAGTTTTCTTATATACCAAAATGTCTATCACATTATCAGTGCAGTCATATGAACTGAAAAGGTCTAGCAATAGGACTATTCATCCTTTACTGTGATTGATTACGGTATGCTTTTTAAGAGTTTGCACTGTGATTAATAATTTTGCAGTTCACATAAAAATCAAACAGTTATTCACATTCCATATTATTATCAGAATGATGCCTTTGTGTTTTTAATGCTTCAGTAAAATTCAGCAACTTAAATTTAACCTTAGTACATAAAATTAGCAAAGTTTCTTTGTTTGCTACAGACAGATTTGGGTCTAACATTTGGTAGCGATAGCAGGTATGTGGTACCTGCTTACTTGCCTGCTCCCTATTAGGATATTCCTCAGATAAGTTCTGGCAATTGCTCTTTCTTATCTCTGTGGCAGAAGTTAATCAGTAAATTTCAGGTCTCAGATCAACAACAGATATCCTTTCTTTTCGTTAATGAAACTATTTACATAAAAACATGTACAACTGCTGATTCAAGTTACAAATGATCTGTACTTTTGATCTAGAGACTGCGGTCAAATCAGGTTACATAGAACAGTACAGCACAGGAATGGGCCTTCAGCCCACCATGCCTGTGCCAACAACGGTTCAAAACAACATTTTACTTTTTTCTAAAAATGTGATTAATAAGACAAAGGCTCAGATCAGAATTGGTCCATAAACTCTCCAAATATGAATAGTTAAGGTTGAAGATAGAACCAAGATATGCAAGATGTTGTTACATACACAAAACCATATACATTTAATTTTTAATACATTATCAAAGAATCTCTAATGCAATTTTGAACACAAGGTTTAATTATAAAGATATCAGATTATTTTAACTTTAGTTGTTTGATCTAGGAATTATATGCTGACATTTTTGGGCCCCTGACTCCCTTAATTGCAGCATTAACATAAACCTTAATGGTTTCTAAATTCAGAATCAATTTAACTCTTGACACCAAAAATACATTTAAGCTTAGCACCATATGAAGTTAAAATCAATTCACGCTAGTAATCTGAAAGCATCTTAAGATTGCATTGCAATGGCCTGGAACTTGTAGATTGTTTTGCCTTTGTAACATGATTTGTATGCCAGCAGTAGCTCCAGAATACGACATAGGAATAGATAGTGCCAACTGCTCTCTTGATCTCTGCTGTGCAGTAACAAGAATCTGAAAAAAATCCATTTGTTGAAATCTCACATTTTAAAAGCAGGGTAGTGTAGCAGTTAGCATAACGCTATTACAGCGCCTGCAACCTGGGTTCAATTCCAGCCCCTGTCTGTAAGGAATATGTATGTTTTTCCCGTATCTGTGTGGGTTTCCTCCAGGTGCTCCAGTTTCCTTCCACATTCCAAAAAGACGTACAGGTTAGGAATTGTGGGCATGATATGTTGGCGCCAGAAGAGTGGCGACACTTGCAGGCTGCCCCCAGCACATTCTCAGTAACGCTAAAAAATGCATTTCACTGTGTTTCAATGTACATGTGACCAAGAGATAAATATCTTAATTATCTTAAAAGACAAAAGGCATACTAAATAACTGTAATTTGTGAACCTGAGAGTGATAATTGAAAAATTAAAGTAAACATTAGGACAATTTTTCCCATCTAATTACATTAACTCAGAAAACCCTAAGATGAGCAGACATCTTATTAAAAATGACTTTAATACATTATAATGATTTGCAAAATTTTCATTTCAATTTAGTCCCACCAATCACCAATAGTAATCAGTATTTGCTTTAGTGTGACAAATAGGCATTATGCATTTTAGCAAGCTAAGAAAACTGATAAAATAATACAATACCAAACTCTAACATGTCAAAAATTTATTAATTTCAATGTCATTTTCCCTGCACTATAATTGGTGGCCCTAAAACAGAAATACAAATGTGCAGATTTAGAAGCAATGCCTGAAATGTTTGTTTATAGATTCTAAATAAAAGGTATAAATGTATTACATAGGTATCATACTGTAAAATGAAGGCCCTCTTTATTAGTATCAGGCTTAAATAGCATTCATTTATAATTGCATTTCTGTTCATAAAGATATTAAATTCCTTATCCTTGTTACTATCTATATTAAATAATACTGCAACATAGAAACAAACCAACATTACTATCATGTCGATGTATAAATAAATACCAAGGGAACTGGGTGGTACAGTAGATTTCCATTAGTTCACCTTTGGTGTGGTGAACAACATTGAGAAGTTTTGCACATTAAAATCCAATGTAACTGAAACAATGAGTTTCAAGAATAATTAAATCTTCTAAGGACAAATGACAAGAAAATTGAAAATGCAGCATACGTAAACCGGGCAAAGTTTTGACAAAAAGCAGCATATGTAATAGGTTAAAAAGATTACCGACTCAATGATTAGGTTGTCATCTGCTTTCAGCATTTCATTTACTTGATTCATTAGTTCCTCCATATCATTCTTTCTTGGACAAATGTCGAGAAGAGCTTTCACCTCCCCAGTGAGCATATTCCATTTTTCATTGTCTACTTTCACTTCTGCCACTTTATATGTGTTCTCTGATTTCATCCACTGCACTCTCTTGTCTTTACCATTGCTTTCAGAGGATGCATCAGCTTGCAAGAAGTGAATTTGAGTTACAGTAGTATGGGTGCATGAGCAACTGTTCCCCATTCAGCACTGAATCCAATCATGCATTGTTCAATGGTGGCTGGAGTTAAAAGTGATACCTGTTATTTAGATAGTCATAAGATATTCAGGAAGATTTTTGGTAAACTGTGATCAATTTCCCCTGTTGCTATGAGATGATGCACACACACAGCCCTGCTTCTGGGAAGGGCATTTCAGCACTATATTTCTTTTGTTCTATATTCACCCCTACAAAAAAATCTTGATTCAAATGCTTTAATACCTTGTCCTCAAAACATCTCAACACAGAGGGCCTTTTCACCTGAAGTCTTGCGACTGATGTTGCTGTTTAATAGAGGACAGAGGATAGAACCTGCTGGATGAGAAACAAGGGATCACTCCTTTACTGATCTGCTGTGTGTGAAAGGGAGAGGCTGGCAAAGGAACAATTAATCATGTCAAGTTTTCAGCAGACCCCAGACCCCTCATATATAAAAAAAACAGAAGGCAGTTAGTATTTCCAAACAAAAATGTCTTTTTCTGAAATTGTATTGAGTTAATGTGTCATTATTTTTGTAGTAGATGATGCATACAACATGTTAATTAATGTTAATAAAATCTGCAGAACTGTGCACCTATCCAATTCTCTTTTGGAGACCAGATTGATTCTATTTCCACCATTGTTACAGGCTGTGTATTCCAAATCGTAAAGCTTTTCCACACACCTGTACATCTTGCCGAAACTTTTAAATCTGTTTCCCATAGCCTTTGGATTATCTAATGGGAACAGCTTTTCTCCATATAACCTGACTTGATATATTACACCTCTCAACCTTCTTTGCTCCAAGGAGAATGTAATATGCTTCGATGATTTGGGAACTGATGAATACTAAAAAGTGTAAAGTCCAAAAGACACCAGGAGCTTCAGAACTCTTCATTGAACACTCGTAACAATCACCAAATGCAGTAACACCTCTCCCACCTCTCCCACCGCTCCCACCTCTCCCACCTCTCCCACCTCTCCCACCACTCCCACCTCTCCCACCTCTCCCACCTCTCCCACCTCTCCCACCTCATACTTACATATAAATTTACCTCACTGCTTTCCCTCTTTGAAAGAGGATTTCATGTACATAAAATTACTGGTTCACCGGCTCTCTTGGGCTCTTGGCCTTTCTAAGTGTGTTTCTAGATCTGAAGACTGTGTGTTTCCTTTTTAGTGGCTGTTCCATATCAACTTCTGAAATAAATTTGTCACCACATTTTTTCTTCAATATGTTCAGGAAAATCTCTCAGTGCAATCATTTGGTTATTGCAGACACTTCTGATCCTTCCAAATTCAACCAAAATGTATCCTTTAATTTGCAGATGTATGCTATCTTACCTATATCCTACTTCTCCATGTTGTATTTGTTCACAAGTCTTAATGTTCTCACAACAGAGACATCAGAAAAACTGCAAATGCTAGGAATCTGAAGTTAAAATATTAAGTCCTGGAAACACGCAGCAAGTCAGGCAGCATCTATGGAAAGAGAAACACAATTCTAACAAAGAGTCTTGAATCTGAAATGATAACCCTGTTTTTCTTCTCAGAAATGCTGCCTGACATGCTGAATTTCACACATTTTCTGTGTCTAGAGTCGTAGAGTACTACAGCACAGAAACAGGCCCTTTGCCCCATCTAGTCATGCTGACCTGATCTTCAGCCTAGTCCCATCTATCTGCACCTAGACCATATCCCTCCAAACCCTTCCCATCAATGTATTTATCCAAACCTCTCTGAAATGTTACAATTGAACCCACATCTACCACTTCTGCTGGCAACACGTTCCACGCTCGCACAACCCTCTGAGTGAAGAGGTTCCCCCTCAGATTCTCCTTTATATATTTCACCTTTCACCCTCTGGTTCTAGTCTCGCCCAACCTTAGGGCAAAAAGCCTGTATGCATTCACCCTATCTATACCCCTCCTAATTTTGTATATAAAATCTATCATTCTCCTGCACTCCAGGGAATAAAGTCTTAATCTATTCAAGCTTTCCTTATAACTCAGGTTCTCAAGTCCCAGCAACATCCTTGTAAATTTTCACTGCACGCTTTCAAGCTCATTGATATCTTTCCTGTAGGTAGGTGACCAGAACTATGCACAATACTCCAAATTCAGCCTCACCAATGTCTTGTACAACTTCAACATAACATCCCAACTCCTGTACTCAATACCCTGATTTATGAAGGCCAATGTGCCAAAAGCTCTCTTTATGACTCTATCTACCTGTGATGCCACTTTCAAGGAACTATGGATCTGTGTTCCCAGGTCCCTTTGTTCTACCGCACACCCCAGAACCCTACCATTCACTGTATAAGTCTTACTCTGGTTTGTCCCCCAAAAGTACAACACCTCACACTTGTCTGCATTAAATTCCATCTGCCATTATTCAGCTCTTTTTCCTAACTGGTCAAGATCACGCTGCAAGCTTTGATAGCCTTCCTTGCTGTCCACTACATTCCAAATCTTGGTGTCATCCACAAATTTGCTGATCCAGTTTACCACATTATCATCTAAATCATTAATATAGATGATAAACAACAACAGACCCAGCAACGATCCCTGTGGCACACCATTAGCCACAGGTCTCCAGTCAGAGAGGCAACCATCTACTACCACTGTCTAGCCTCTCCCGCTAAGCCAGCATTGAATCCATTTTGCTACTTCATCCTGAATGCCAAGCAACCTAACCTTCTTGACCAGCCTCCCATGTGGGACATTGTCTGCACAGACTTTAGCAAGGCCTTTGATAATGTCTACCACCTTTCCCTCATCAACCTTCTTGGTAACTTCCTCAAAGAGCTCTACAAGATTGGTTAGAAATGACCTACCATGCACAAAGCCATGTTGACTATCCCTAATCAGGCCCTGTCTATCCAAATACTTAGATATCCTGTCCCTTAGAATACCTCGCAATAATTTACCCATGACTGACATCAGGCTCACTGGCCTATAATTTCCCAGCTTATTTTTTAGAGTCTTTCTTAAACAACAGAATGACATTAACTATCCTCCAGTCTTCCAGTACCTCACTCATGGTTAAGGACATGTTACATATCTCTGCCAGGGCCCCTGCAATTTCTGCACTAGCCTTCCACAAGGTTTGAGGGGACATGTTGTCTGGCCCTGGGGATTTATCCACCTTCGTTCAGCTCAAGACAGCTAGCACCTCCTCGTCCATAATCCAGATATGGTCCATGACCTCACTATTCTTTTGCCTCAGTTCCATAGTCTCTGTGTCTGTCTCCAGAGTAAATAAGGATGCAAAAATTTAATTTAAGATCTCCCCCATCTCTTTCTGCTCCATGCATCGATGACCATGCTGAATTTCAAGAGGACCAGTTTTGTCCCTTGCTATCTTTTTGATCTTAATATAGCTATAGAAACCCTTGGGATTCTCTTTCACCCTGTCTGCCAGAGCAACCTCGTCCTCTTTTTGCCCTCCTGATTTCTCTTAAGTGTTCTCTTGCACTTATTATACTCCTCAAGCAGCTCATTTGATCCTAACTGTCTATACCTGATATGCGCCACCTTTTTCTCTACCAGGGCCTCAATATCCCTCGACAACCAAGGTTCCCTGAACCTGTTGGCCCTGCCTTTTATTCTAAGAGGAACATACAGATTCTGTACTCTCATTATTTCACCTTTAAAAGCCTCCCACTTACGAAGCATCTCTTAGCTGGAAAACAGCCCATCTCAAAACAGCCTGCCAGATCTCTTCTGATGCCATCAAAATTGGCATTACTCCAATTTAGAATCTCAACCCAAGGACCAGTCCTATCCTTCTCCATAATTATCTTGAAACTGATGGAATTATGATCAATAGCTCCAAACTGTTCCCTTCCACACATTAATGTCACCTGCCCTGTCTCATTCCCTAAGAGGAGATCCAGTATTGCGCTCTCTCTAGTTGGGACCTCCACATGTTCATTCAGGAAACTTGCCTGAATACATTTGACAAACTCCATCCCATCCAATCCCTTTATAGTATGGGAGTCCCAGTCAATAAAGTTAAAATCACCAACTATCACAACCTTTTTTCTTTTGCAACTGTCTGTTATCTCTCTACAAATTTGTTCCTCTAAATCCCGCCAACTATTGGGAGGTCCATAATGGAGTCCCATCAACATGGTCATCCCTTTCTTATTCCTCAGTTCCACCCATATTGCCTCAGTAGATGAGCCCTCCAGTATGTCCTCTATGAGCACTTTCCCTGATGAGTAATGCCACCCCTCCCCCTTTAATACCTGCCTCTCTATCATGTCTAAAACATCAGAACCCTGGAACACTGAATTGCTAGTCCTGCCCGTCCTGCAACCGAGTCTCACTAATGGCTACAACATCATAATTCCACATGCTGATCCATGCTCTAAGTTCATTTGCCTTCACTACAATACTCCTTGCATTGAAATAGACACATCTCAGAACATTAGTCCCACCATGCTCATCAACCTGTTGATTGTTGTCTCTGCTTGTAGGAATAACATCTGCTATCCCCACAGCCACTCCATTTGTGGCCCTGCCCCTCTGATTCCCAGCCCTCTGCAACTCTAGTTTAAACTCCTTTCCCTCCCCCTGCCCCAAGTAGCACCAGCAAATCTTCCCGCAAAGATATTCATCCCCCTGTAGTTCAGGTTCGAATGTTCCACTGGTACAGGTCCCACCTGCCCTGGAAGAGAGCCCAATGATCCAAACTCTGAAGCCCTCCCTGCTGCACCATCTCCTTAGCAATGTGTTAAACTACCACATCTTCCTATTTCTTGCTTTACTAGCACGTGGCACGGGTAGTAATCCTGAGATCACCACCCTGGAGGTCCTGTCTTTCAACTTAGAACTTCAAATAAGTTAGGTGCTTTCATGCTACTTGAACTGCTTTTCTCTGTCTTTTCCAAATGAGTAGTTAGGATGTGAATAATGCTTTTGTTTCACCCACTGTCCCTCTCATCTCTAAGGTGGGCTGGGGTAAACTGAAGCTTGTAGGATGCATCAACAGCTCTGCTGTGTTAATATGGCTTTGTACCACAACAAAATGATGTTTCATGGTTAAACTTGAACATCCTTTGATAACTATCAAGGAGCAGATAGGGAAGCAGATCCCAGAAAGGTGTAATAGTAACAGAGTTGTTGTGATGGGAGATTTTAATTTCCCAAACATCGAATGGTATCTCCATAGAATGAGGGGTTTAGATGAGGTGGAGTTTAAGTGTGTTCAGCAAGGATTCTTGACCCAATATGTAGAAAAGCCTACAAGAGGAGAGGCTGTGCTTGATTTGGTATTGGGAAATGAACCTGGTCAGGTGTCAGATCTCTCAGTAGGAGAGCATTCTGGAGATAGAATTATGATCACTATCTCCTTTACAATAGCACTGGAGAGAGATAGGAACAGACAGACTAGAAAGGCGTTTACTTGGAGTAAAGGGAATTATGAGGCTCTCAGGCAGGAA
>JARFYF010000054.1:18901832-18920692 GCA_030265395.1 Rhina ancylostomus | reverse complement strand
TTATGCTAACCGCTATGCTGCAATGCCGCCCGACATTTTTATGTCTCATTATTAATAGGGTGGCCCTAAGCTTTAGTGACATTTCATGAGTGTGGTTCTCAGTGTTAGCAGTATTTTCTTCATAGTTGCTTATTATTTTTCACTGTTGCTGTAATTGGAATTAATTTGTATTAAATTGACATGATTAGAATAAAATTGACCCATCCAGCATTCTGACAGTCTGGAAACATTGTGACACATTTGTGAAATATAGATGTTTAAATTGGAAATTTTTTCCCATTTTAGGTATGTAAATGGATCTACTTATCGCCGTTGGCAGTTTACTTTACCAATGATGTCCACACTTTATCGTTTGGCTAATCAGTTGCTAACTGATTTAGTGGATGACAACTACTTCTATCTATTTGATCTCAAAGCATTTTTTACTTCCAAAGCTCTGAACATGGCAATTCCTGGTGGACCAAAATTTGAACCTCTTGTTCGGGATGTGAATCTTCAGTAAGGACTATTTTGTTTTAAGAAATGTTGTGTCAATATATTAAGTGAGTCGGTAATTTTAGTGCGAGTTGTTGGTATTTCTATTAATTATTCTGTTAAACTGGGTGGTGATCTCTCCATGGCCATTGATATTTTGAAAAGATGGAAATAATCAGCTTATTAAGTCCACACTGATGTTGTCTTTCAGGACAACCATTCAGTATAAAAGTATTTTGGTTTAAAAGGATATAGACTGCTTCAGCACAGCAAATTCCACTTTCCAATGTTCCTCAGAGTAAGGACTTCGTCCAACATTCCAGTACTTTTTAAAAAATCCAAACTATTTACTGTGTAATGATTTTATAGACCAGTAGACACTGTTAAGCTGTTGTCAGCCTCATAATCTTAACCCCAGTTAATTCAGCCCCTTGTTTTTGCCTCTGTTCCTTATAATTGTTATCTTTCACTCTTGGTTATATTTTAGTCAAACTGCATTTTTTCATTGGGCAACTTTTCTGGTGCTCAGAACTGCACAGTATGCATTATTTATGTCTGTACCACATGAATCTACTTGTGCTGCCTCTTAATTACTGATGTTCCAATGCAGCAAGATCCTTTTGTTCCTTCCCCCTTTGTAAAACTTTACCATTCAATTTGCGTTTTGCTGCCCAGTTGATATGAACTGTCACTTAGCATTTTGAGTTCTTCAAATCAAATATAACCCTATGAAAGATTACTCAATGTCTTTTTGCAGTCTGAAGTTATCTTTCCCCTGGAATTGCTTAAAGCTTCATAAAGTGGTGCTTTATCCAATTTTTTTGCACTGTTGTAAAGTTTGACAATATAGCTTTATACAGCTTTGATTAACCACTGCAGTTTTAGTATGGAAAGTGCTAGTTTTACACTGTTGTGGACATTCATAATTAAACATTTAATTGACTGCTCAGGAAAGTGTTATTTTCACTTCTTTGCCACAAGGCATAATGAGGTAATGTACCAGCCAGATTGATTCCAGGACCAACCAATGTCATGCATGTGGTGTTGGTTCTGGATGTGTGTTCAGAGAATGTGGTAGGCCAATAAAATTAAAGTGAGAAGATGCTGTATTTTGAGTTGTATGTTTCTTAAAGACCATGAAGGCTTATATTATGCTATTTTTAAACAATGTTAGAAAGATGTAACATAAATTTGGAACTTTATTGCCATGCTATACAACTTGTCTCCATTTGATAAAGAAGTGAAATATTGCAGGTTTGATCATTTGAGTTTGATTTGCCTCTATTAGAGATGAAGACTGGAATGAATTCAATGATATCAATAAGATCATCATTAGACAACCAATCCGAACGGAATACAAAATAGCATTCCCATACCTGTACAACAATTTACCCCATCATGTTCATCTCACCTGGTAAGTACATGTATTTAAGCCATTTCATGTCTTAGAACATGCACCATGAGGATTTAAATTTTCTAATGAATTAAATACATTTATTACTGTTAGTAGAGAAAGAAATTATAAATCTTTTTAATGTCTAATTTTAACATACCTGTAATATTTCATAAATATGTTGGAGAGTTTGGTCCTATTATTGTACACGTATAGGTGGTTCTGCTATAACGTGATAGTTTTGTTCCTGAGAAACCTCACATTATAGAAAGTTGCTTTATAAAAGCAATTTGTGATCAATGGCAAAAGTGGGGTTAGGGGCCAGAGAGTTTCAGACTCAGAATAAGAAAGGATTTTCAAAAATAAAGGTTTTTTTTAATAGCTGTAAGGTTTTTTGTTACTGCAAGCTTAAAGTATTAAAGGCTGTATTATTACATTTTGTAATAGAGTATCCTTGCACAAGAATCAGTAGAAGTGATTGCTTGTCGATTTCCAATGGCCTCCTGCAGTGAAACCAACAGCCTGTGTTCTTAAGGGACAATGGTATTGGATTACTGCAGGGTTGAGTGTAAGCAGTTTTTGTTTCCAAGTCCGGTTTCTTTCTGCCTGTCAATTTCCAGAGTAACTCCTCCTAAATGGATCAAAATCGCATTATAACCAATTTGGCCCAGGTAATACAAATAGTATTCCCTAAATCATCAGTTGCGTTATACCCAATTCATGTTATGGAAATGTGTTATAGCAGAACTACCTGTATAGCAACAATTTGGAAAGCAACATGGTCAGCGGTCCTAGAAGTTCCCAAAGGCTGAGTTTTCTTTTACTCTTATGTTACTTGTATATTTCCTCAAGATTCCTTCAGCCTCTCAATTGTGTTGCTGTTTGTTGCAAAGCTGTGACTTTGCTGCCTTCCCCATGGAATAATACAGTGCATTGAAGTGCTGTCTGAATGGCAGGTATTGTGTTTTGTACCAGGAGTTAAATCTTTCCCTTGGCAGGACTGCTTAAGGCACAAATGAATCTGTTTCTCATAAATAAGTGATATAGAAATGTACAGACATATAGGTAGTAGAAAATATAATTGACTTTTGAAATGTTGAAACTGAACTTTGGAAGTGCTTTATTCTAAAATGTGCATCGTCTCAGTAAACTAAGTTTACAACTAAACTGTGCTAAGTAGAAGGTTCTATACTCGTTTCTGGGCCTCAGCTGCTTGCATTGATCTCAGGAATGGAGCTGTATTGAACAATTTGCTTTGGTACTCCTAAGGCCTAGGAGTGGAAAATAAATTATTTTTTCCTTCTGATTCCTATTCAGTTTCCTTTGTCAGGTATATCTGGATGTTGAATGATATTGTGATTTATCAGGCAGTCCAGAAGGATTTCATCAGGGTGATAGCTGGGATGAATGGCTTAAAAGGGTTAGATCTGTATCCTTGGGAGTTTAGAAGAATGTGAGGTAATCTTATTGAAACATAAGATCCAAAATAGAGACAACAGGGTAAATGTTGACATGCTTTCACTTGCAGTACCATCACAACTGAGGGAACATAGGGACAAGTAAAGGGGAAGCCCATTAAAAGTGAGGTGTGTAGGAATTTCTTCTTGCAGAGGAAGGTGAATCTCTGGAATTTTCTACCCCAGAGGGTTGTGTCAGCTAGATCACTCAAGGTTTTTAAACAAGGACGTAATAATTTTTTGAAAGATCAGGGAAGGGAGGGCTGTGTGGAACTGGCACAGAAGAGGAGTTGAGTCTTGGGGTAGATCACCCATACTGAATGGCGGGCAGGTGACCTACTGCTGCTGCTATTTTCTTGTATTTTTGTGTTTTCTTTTGGTTCAACATTCACTGCCTCAATAAAGATTCCCTTAGGATGGGATTGTAAAAGACACAATATCTATGGGTTGATCAAACTGGAGAGGATAATCGGAAAAGAAAATTAATGCTTGATATATTAGCCTTAACTTTGAATTTGGATTTTAGGTACCACACACCTAATGTCGTGTTCATTAAAACTGAAGATCCAGATCTGCCAGCGTTCTACTTTGATCCATTGATCAACCCGAT
This sequence comes from Rhina ancylostomus, assembly GCA_030265395.1. Taxonomy (NCBI): domain Eukaryota; kingdom Metazoa; phylum Chordata; class Chondrichthyes; order Rhinopristiformes; family Rhinidae; genus Rhina; species Rhina ancylostomus. The sequence continues at coordinate 18,916,758 of JARFYF010000054.1, read as the reverse complement.
TTCTCACAGGCATTCTGTTAAGGTAATTGACAATATACAGCAGTAACTTTGCTATTGCAATGCAATTTTCATTTTGCCAGTTGATGAAATGCAGTAACCAGATAATCATAATGCACTTGTCTTTCATTTCAGAGTCAGGAGCCATTACCTGATGATGATGAAGAGTTTGAACTTCCTGATTGTGTGGAACCATTCCTGAAAGATACACCATTGTATTCTGATCATACTGCCAATGGCATTGCCTTGCTTTGGGCACCAAGACCATTTAATCTGCGATCCGGTAAAACAAGGAGAGCACTTGACATCCCATTAGTTAAGAACTGGTATCGTGAGCACTGTCCAGCTGGGCAGCCAGTCAAAGTTAGAGTTTCTTACCAGAAACTCCTGAAGTACTACGTCCTGAATGCACTTAAACACAGACCACCGAAAGCACAAAAGAAAAGGTAGGTGGATTTTGCTGGTAATATTCAAAACTATTTTGGCAGAAGACTTCAATTATTTCATTGTGGCATCACACTGAGATTGTGAGGGGAGGGTGGGGAGTGGTGTCAAAGAATGGAGCAGAGTATAATCCTTACTCTAAGTAGACCCAATCATCATTCAAGTCAGTTTACCCATCATGGCTTAACAGCTTGGGAGAGCCAATAACATTTACTTCCACATTGGTAACGTCTCAAGTATTTTTGTTATAGTACACTGTTATCTTCTTGGTCTGGGTTGTTCTTATGTAAAGGATGAGAAAGATCCTTAAAATGAGGAAGAACAGGTCTCCTCTTTCCCACCCCCCCACCCCCATCACATTTAACGCTGACATTTTATTTTTTTCTACATCAGGTACTTATTCCGTTCATTCAAGTCAACAAAATTTTTCCAATCAACCAAATTAGACTGGGTGGAGGTAGGGTTACAGGTGTGCCGTCAAGGTTACAACATGCTGAATTTGTTAATTCACCGCAAGAATCTGAATTATTTGCATCTGGACTACAACTTCAATCTGAAGCCTGTGAAAACCCTCACAACTAAGGTAAAAATTATCACACACTGTTTTTGCTATAGGCCAACAAACCTGAGGCACAGTAATGAGTTGGACAAGAACTAGAAAACTAAATATGATATTTAGCTGTTTTATTTTTGAAGATACAAGCTTAAGTATTAAAAGATTTCAGAATTACTACTTTGAGTTGTTGTTATCTGTTTTGCTATCCTTTCATTTTAGGGGTTTAACACTTTTTCAGTATTAAGCCAATCCAGTTACATTGCAACATTACTGAATGTTTGCAGTTCGGTGATCTTGAAACCTAAGCACTTTGTGTAGAAGCTCCAGTTATTGAGCCATTAATTTGCCACTGTTAGAATTCATTTGCAGAGGATATAATCAATTGTTATGACAGTTGTAATTTGTAACCACAACAGAATCCAAAGACTAGATGCATTAGTGTCAGTTAACCTTGTTTTTAATCATTTAGCAGACTGTTAAATCATCCATCTAAATTGCTTTTGAACAAATTAAGTAACTTTTAATTTGGTGGTAGCAGTTGATACATGTTTTCAAGCCATATTCCAGTGACTTGCATGCATACAGTGGTAGAATAAATATCACTTTTCGAGTTCCAGCTGAGCTGAGTCTTATTAAACAGATATTAAAATTACCACAGCATCTTTCAAAGAGTGAGAAAGGGCCTTACCCAGTGTGGGGTAGCTTTATTGAAGATATCTGCAAACAACATAAAGATGTTGTTCAGAGATATCTTCAATAAAACATGGCAATTAAACTGAAAATGAAAATGTCAGTTTTGAAAAGTCTAAAATATCACCCCGACTTAATTTTCACAGGAACGTAAAAAGTCAAGATTTGGTAATGCTTTCCATTTGTGTCGTGAGGTGCTACGTTTGACGAAGCTTGTCGTTGATAGTCATGTTCAATATAGGTTGGGAAATGTGGATGCTTTCCAGGTACAGCAAACTTAAAAAGGAAATATTATTGGGATTTTGTAACAGAGGTTTAGTTTTAAAGTAATATTAAATACTATCCTTTATCAGTCACCTTGTTGTTTTATTACACCTTAATTTGTCATTTATGCATTAATATTGTTACAGAGCTGGTGATAAACTCAGTAGTACTGGTTACCAACTAATATATCTTGGGGCTTTTGTCAAATTTGTTCATTTGTTATTCAACAAGCTGACTTGAGATACTGTATTTTTCACACTGATTTTATGACCAATTGAATAGCTATAAGTCCATTACTTTCCTCATATCTAATTTTTAAAAATTCATTTAAATTCCTGCTGGATTCAATAATCACCTTGGCCACCTGGTCTGCAATTATCGGAGTTTAGACTTGTGCAATTTACCAGACTGTTTCTGGCAAATAGTATCCCAAAATGTTTGTGCACATCAGAATATCCCTACCTGTTTTCCTCTGTGTTCAGGGATAATGGGTTGTTCTCAGAGCTGTAAAGCTGTCTCAGCTATACTCCCACATTGACACTAACCACATGTCCAAATGTCAGCATGACCCCACTTCATATTGATCAGGTCTTTTTGTTTCCAATTCTTCTATTTAATTCTTTCTCTCTTGACTGTCTACAGGAGTTAATAGCTATACTTATCCTTTTGTGGGTATGTTTAGGCTGTGTGGCAGTATCAATGCACACTAGTTTTGCTATGTAAGAACTGGAGTGAAACTGAGGAAGGGTTACTTTCCACTTTGTTTTGCATTCTTTGAGAGTCAGAACCAGAAGTTTTGTGGAGTAGTGCACCAACACCAAATATGGAGAGTGGAAATGCAATATTACTTTTAATAAGGAATAGATTGGGCTATTTTTATATCGAATTTTAGCTAGATACTAAATCAAAGTAATTTGGATTTATTTTTTGTGGTTTAGTTGTCTGACGGTTTGCAGTATATCTTTGCTCATGTGGGACAATTGACAGGAATGTACAGGTACAAGTACAAGCTGATGAGGCAAATCCGAATGTGTAAAGATCTGAAGCACCTTATCTATTACAGATTTAACACGGTAAGCATGTGGTTTTATATAATTCTTTGAACCTACAATTATATGCATGTCACATCCATATAGTTCTGACAGGCCTATTCCTTCAGTGAATTGGGAGCATTAAAATATTTCTCTTTTATGCTGTAAATGGTTTAATGCTGTTTTGACAGCACTTTCTTTAAACTATATGGATACGTTATATTCATCCCACCCATAAAAACATATTGGAAAAATCATCACTTATTAATTGTGAATATAGGTGTTCTATTTTTACACTTCTGCAAGTCTAGAGAAAGATTAAGATGTCCCTTGTTATCCTTTATATGAAAAATCTTTATCTTGTTTATGACTGAATGTTCAGCATGTAATGAACAGTAATATATAAAACTCTTTCAGTGCATGTTAGGATAGTGTGAAGCAGCAGAAGGCTCCTTTGCTGCTCTTATTTACGCATGCGCATGTCACCCTGTGACCACCAGCTGTAAGAGGAAAACTATTCAAATGAATGTGTATGTGTATATTGGAGTGCGATAAAAGATGTAAGCAGTTTGCAACTAATTAAAGCTCAAACCATTTTAATTTTACAGGGGCCAGTTGGCAAGGGACCTGGCTGTGGATTCTGGGCTGCTGGCTGGAGAGTGTGGCTTTTCTTCATGAGGGGCATTACTCCTCTGCTGGAGAGGTGGTTGGGAAACTTGCTTGCCAGACAGTTTGAAGGTTAGTTACATTTTTGTTTCTTAAAAAAAAAAGTATTTGTGTAAACTTGTTTAAAAAAATAATTTAAAAGTTTAACTTACTGCCTGTGCTGTTACTGACTCAAAATTACATTTGTGAACTTTCTACACTGGCAAATCTCTGAAGTAATGTATTGCCTTTTTCTTTTCTCTAAACCCTTCACTCCCCAACCTTGCTCCGGTAAGGCCGTCATTCCAAGGGGGTAGCTAAGACTGTGACCAAACAGCGTGTGGAGTCTCACTTTGACCTGGAGTTAAGAGCAGCTGTCATGCATGATATCCTAGATATGATGCCTGAAGGAATCAAGCAGAACAAGGCCAGAACAATCTTGCAACATCTGAGTGAGGCATGGAGGTGCTGGAAAGCAAATATCCCTTGGAAGGTACATTCCTTGAAAAGCTCATGAGCAGCCCATTATATTCACATAAAAGAATATATTGTTGGATAGCAGTTCCTCTACAACACTTGTTTGATGATTAGCTGAATATCTTGTCTGTTTGGCTGTTGTGTGAGTAACATCAATAGTCGTAGTTGTCATGTAAAGGTTTCAGGTATGCCTCAACTAAGCCATTTCGCATTGTTACGTTTAGAGTTATAAAAGTTGGTGCTGCTTCCAGGTCCAACAAAGTCAAATCTAGAACCTAAATGGGAGGGGAGAAAGAACTCTAATTCTGCGTCTAATAAATTCATTTATGACTTGTGTTTAAATGTGACATTTATGGCAATCATTTAAGCTTCTGGTGTTTCTTTACCCTTGGTATTGCTGCGAAGATGTGCAAGGATTAATTATAACATTGGCTTTGTTTCAAGTGGAATATAGTTGGCTTAAAGTTTACATATAATTCTGAGGCTGAAATGTATAAAAATAAAAATATTGCATTATCACCTAAGATTTGATTCTGTTGTAATAGGTTCCAGGTCTGCCAACTCCAATTGAGAATATGATCCTGCGGTATGTGAAAGCCAAAGCTGATTGGTGGACAAATACTGCTCATTACAACAGGGAGCGTATTCGTCGTGGTGCAACTGTTGACAAAACTGTTTGCAAAAAAAACCTGGGCCGCCTTACCAGGTTGTACTTGAAGGCAGAACAAGAAAGGCAGCACAATTACCTAAAAGTGAGTTCTTCAGCTTGGTATGCTTTTGTTAAATTTGGTTTAGTTTTGAGGGTTTCATGAAAATCTCTTAATTTGTTATATGGTTAGCTAATCTCAGTCCTCTTACTGATTAATATGAAACACTCCAAGTTCAGTACTAGTGTTTTAAATAAATGAGGATGTTTCAAAAATCTTTAAGTTGCCTTGAATTATCTTTGTTTATTCATTTTAATAATAGTGCATAACTAATTGGCATTCATGAGCTGTACCTAGTCACCAAAGCAGTTAGTAATGAAATACTTGTAATTTTAGATTTGAGCCTGGATCTAATTGTGGTAAGCTTTGATTAGCATATGGTGTATTTCTCTAAAATCTCAGCTTTGTCTGCAAATCTTAATTAATTGCTTAAAAGTATTCAAATTCCTTTGTGCTAAATAGGACGGCCCCTACATTACTGCTGAAGAAGCTGTCGCCATCTATACTACCACTGTGCATTGGCTGGAGAGCAGACGTTTCTCACCGATTCCTTTCCCGCCACTTTCCTACAAACATGATACAAAGCTTCTGATCTTGGCTCTGGAGAGACTCAAGGAAGCTTACAGGTGAAGAGACGTGATTGAAACAGTAAATTATAAAGACCTTTTGTTATTAATGTGAATTTAGTTTTTTTTATATCTGATTTGTTGAAATTGAAATGTCTTAAAATGAATGAAGGTTTACCTTTGATGTCTTACTCTTAATTTCAGTGTGAAATCGAGGTTAAACCAATCACAGAGGGAGGAACTGGGTCTAATTGAACAGGCTTATGATAACCCTCATGAAGCTTTGTCCAGGATTAAACGTCACTTGCTTACACAGAGAGCTTTCAAAGAGGTTTGTGAAAAGTTGTATTCAAAATTATACCCATGTTGTGACTATATGCAGTTATCTTATATTTGCTGATTAATTTATGCTACAGCAGAAGTAGTTCTCATTTTCACACTCAATATCAGAATGTTTTTTTTAAACAATCTTTCTACACTGACAGGTTGGCATTGAATTTATGGATCTGTACAGCCATCTGGTGCCGGTTTATGATGTGGAACCATTGGAGAAGATCACTGATGCTTACCTTGATCAGTACTTGTGGTATGAAGCTGACAAGCGGCGGTTATTTCCCCCATGGATTAAGCCAGCTGATACTGAACCACCTCCATCACTTGTATATAAGTGGTGCCAAGGTATGTTTGTAGTTTTTCTGAAAAGCTTTGCTGTTTGCCATTTAGATTTCATTTGTTGGCATTAGTTTCACTTCCTTTAATACATAAATAGCATAATAGATATATTTCAACTTGTGATAAAATTTTTGCCACATTATCTGGTTTAGCATTAGGGCATTTTTCAATTTCTTTTATTTGATCGAATATAGTAGATTTTATGAAATGTGATTAATGCTGCTAATTTAATGCATAAAATAAGAATCATTATAGTTATTGATTATGTTCACCATACTGAATTTTAGATGAAACTACTTGTTAAAATGTAATAGTCAAATGTTTATTTGAATTTTCAGTTTTCACTCACTTTCAAAGCACTCCAAACTAAGTGCAACTGTTTTTTTAAATTTTATGTCTTTGCTTCCACTGAAGAAGTGCATTGTATCTTCTAGTAGCAATGTGTTTAAATTTCAGTTGTGACATTTCTTATAGTAGTACACAACTACCTTTTTAGATGAACACCCTGCTAAACTACATGTTCCTTTTGGGGAAGTGAAACAGCCAACCTCAAACTGTGCAGCTTTCAAATATATTTTGATGCATATTAGAAGTTTACATTATTCCTAGCAAAAAAAATTGTATTAAAATTTGGTTATTTTGAAAATTTATTATTATACGATGGTTATTTATCGCAGGTATCAACAATCTTCAGGATGTGTGGGAGACAGCTGATGGTGAATGCAATGTCATGTTAGAGTCACGATTTGAGAAAATGTATGAGAAAATTGATCTGACTTTGCTGAACAGATTGCTTCGTCTGATAGTGGATCACAATATTGCTGATTATATGACAGCTAAGAATAACGTTGTTATCAATTACAAGGTATGTGTAATTTCCATTACGGTAATTATCCTTTGCTGGTGTTTTCATAATATTGACACATGCTGATATTAACCCAAATTGTATGTGTAAAGGATTTTTGAAACATTTTAGATGGCTCAGAAAGCTTCTACGTCAAATGCATTTTTAAGAGTAGTTTTAAAATGGAAGAAGAACTATGCTTAATTGAATATATTTTTAACAAGAATATAGTTAATTAAACAATATCTGTAAGAACAGCATAGAAATAATTTATGGTCCCTGCTCCTTTTCAGTATAATTAAATAGATTTCTAATATGCTCAATCTAGCATGTTACAACTTAAAGATTCAGTTTAATATTTTGAAGAAATTTCAGTAACATGAAGTCAAGCATGTAAAGTATTTTTTTCAAGTATTTGCTGACTTACTGTTCTTACTTTTGAAGACAATCTTTTGTGAACTGGAGGATATTATTGGCAATATAAGTTAATTGGATTTGTCTGGGGCATTATTATTTAGAATGGATTTTTTTTTCACACTTAAGGACATGAACCACACCAATTCCTATGGCATTATTCGAGGGCTTCAATTTGCCTCTTTCATAGTCCAGTACTATGGGCTGGTGCTGGATCTGCTGGTATTGGGTCTCCATCGAGCCAGTGAAATGGCTGGCCCACCACAAATGCCAAATGATTTTCTGAGTTATCAAGATGTTGCCACGGAAGTTGCTCATCCAGTCAGGCTTTTCTGCAGATATATTGAGCGTATTCACATTTTCTTCAGGTAAGCAGCTTCCTTCAACTATAAGACTTGCCTCTTGTGGATTATCACTTTTTAACAGCCTTAGAATTTGTGGCCAAAATATGGATTTAATTGCATGTAATGTATTAAAAATTGGCAAACTATTTTAAAGTTGGATTTGCAGGACTTTGCTGATAATTGCCATATAATTTTGGAGCATGAGTTTTGCCAAGAAATATTGTTCAAATGTTTTCAGTGTTTCTTGTCTGTATATCAAACCCCTCTCAAAGTTACTCCTTTCCCACTAAAGCACTGCCTGGTGTTGCAGTAGCGGTCTTTAGAACTGTGCAGTTCTCATCCAGTTGGAGCGGCGAGCAAATTCCTGAGCTTGGTCCTGTTGTAAGTCAGCAGAGCATGGACTCTCAAGTGGGTCATTTGTTAACAAATAGCCAAGGGTGATCATCTTTCAGTCTTTTGGGCTTAAATGGTTGCTGTGGTTAGTTGTGGTTTTCCAATTGTTCTTAGTAAAATTTGGAATTGAGCTTTGGATTTGAACTGCATAGTAATGCCAGTCAGAGAGCTGATTAAAAGTATGTTTCTTCAAATGTATGTTTCACAATCTATACTTACAGATTTACAGCTGATGAAGCCAGAGACTTGATTCAGCGCTACCTGACAGAACATCCTGATCCCAACAATGAGAACATTGTAGGATATAATAACAAAAAGTGCTGGCCAAGAGATGCACGTATGAGGCTTATGAAGCATGATGTCAATCTGTAAGTGTTAGGTTTAAAATTGTTGCCTGGTGTTTTACTTACTACTTTTTGTAGTATTTGCCTGGTCCTTGCCCTTATTACTCTGTAAGCTGCAATTCAGAATTTAGTTTTCCAATAAAATCCATTAGAAAATGTATGCTTCTCTTTTACCCATCCCACCCGAGCTAAAAAAAATCAGTTAATTTAAATTAAAAAGTTCTGTATCTTTTGTCAGATTCTGTAGGAGAGTTCTGAGAAACCTGTGTAGTGCAAAACATTGTGGGAGGTGATGCTTCATAAATTTTGAGTTGTTCAAGATGTATTTCATTTTGACAAGACTCTTAATGGTTTGTTAATTGAGGTGGTACAATGTCACTGTTTTGCATGGACAAAGGACCTTGAATTCAACTTCTGATAAACTTAACTCTTTATAAGTTGACGCTCCAGTGCGGTAGTCATTGTACAGCATTGTGCTGTTATTTGATACGTTAAACTAATGTGCTGTCTCGCTGATGAGCTGAATATGAACACTCCCATTATTATTTGTAGAAGAGCAAGGCAGTTTTCCCAGTGTTCCAGCAGTATTATCTTTCGGTCAGCATTACCACCAGCAGATTTATTAGACATTATCTTAGTCCTTACTGTATATGGCATGTTGCTGCATGCATATGGCTGCAACATTGGCCCTTGTAATGGTAACTGCTTTTCCTTGTTGTGGGATGTTATGGGCATATGAAAGGTACTCTATAACAGCCAGTTATGTTTTTTTTACCCTTTCTCAGAATATTCTAGACCTGATCCAAATAATTCTATTGGGCATATGATCAAATTGTAACCATTAGGCTTTAAAATGTACAGCTATCTCTCAGTGAAATGTGTTAATGGTTGGTAGTGTTAACTTATAGGCAAAGAATAATTGGAAGATTATGAAAAAAGATTTGTGCTCAGGATATGTTAAGAAGATGTTTTCTATAAAAACTCCTTTCCATTTGGAAACATGAATTGAGTGATCAGTCCTATTACAACAGATGTTACATAGAACAGTACAGTTTGTCCAACCTCTCCCTGTAGCACATGCCCTCTAATCCAGGCAGTATCCTGGCAAACCCCTTCTGCACCCTCTCCAAAGCCTTGACATCCTCCCTATAATGGGGCAACCAGAACTGAATGCAGTACTCCAGATGTGGCCTAACTAGAGTTTTATAAAGCTGCCACATAACTTCCTGACTCTTGAACTCAATGCCTCGACTAATAAAGGCAGGCATGTCATATGCCTTTTACTACCCTATCAACTTGTGTAGCCACTTTCAGGGAGCACCATGAGTGTTGAGGTTTAACACATCAAATAACTGTTGGAAAGGGTTGAGCTTGCTAGTGAAATTGAAATTCATTTGAAAGCTTTTATATTCACTGTTTTTTTGCTCAGTTAACATAGTTTGAACTGGTCATTTGGTCCAGTCTCTATTGGGTTTTTGTTAATGCCCATGTCTTTAATTGCTTGTATTGCACCTTTTAGGGGACGAGCAGTGTTTTGGGATATCAAGAATCGGCTCCCTAGGTCTGTTACCACCATTCAGTGGGAAAACAGCTTTGTATCTGTGTACAGCAAAGACAATCCCAACTTGCTATTCAACATGTCAGGCTTTGAGTGTCGCATCCTTCCCAAATGTCGCACAAGCTATGAGGAATTCACTCACAAAGATGGAGTTTGGAACTTGCAAAATGAGGTATAAAGCTTTGTGTATAGCTACAAACACTGTGGATGCATTGTTCTAATAATTCAAGCAATACCGGAAGTATCTTTTTGTTACCTGATCTATCATAATGCTATACGGTCTTGGCACCGACTATGGTTGAAAAATTCCATGTGTGAAGCAAGCAGATAATGAGGTTGTCAATTACTGAGATGACTATAAAATCTAATATAAGCAAACATAACATTTTCCATTCTCACAGTTTTTCATTCATAATTTTTGAAAACACTACCAAATTTAACAACAAAAACTCACCTTGGAAGACCTGAAGAATGCCTCCAGTGTTCTTGCAAACATTTGTTCTACAAACCACATCACTAAAAATAGAATATCTGTTACAGTTTCATTGTAGTCCCTAGAAGCTTGCAGTGAACAAATTGGCTGTTGAATTGGAATACAAAGCAATGAGTACATTTAATTGTTTTGATGTGAAACAGATAGGTATGATCTGTGGACCCAAGCCCATGTACTTGATAAGCTGTACAAACGCAAATTCTTTCATAATTTGTAACTCAGGTTACCAAAGAGCGTACGGCACAATGCTTCCTCAGAGTGGATGATGAATCTATGCAGCGATTCCATAACAGAGTACGGCAGATCCTCATGGCTTCTGGTTCCACCACTTTCACCAAGGTATGGTTCCTGTATAGTTGTTTAATGTAGATATTTTTCATTTAAAGTAATAATGGAAATGTTCAATCGTTACAAGTAAAGTTTGAATAAGGTCTATGATTATTTTAGATTCAACAATAAAGAACCTACAGTCAGTCTGCAGAAAGTTCTCAAGCACATTTTCTTTTGCATAGTTTACCCACCCATAGTTGGGTGCAGTATATATATTTAAGTTGTGATGAAGATTCGTTGCTACTTACCAGCAGCAAAGCTGTAAGATTTTTAAAACAAGTTATCACAACAGGACGAAATTGTGAAGTGCTTTTAACTTGTTTACTTGGATGTTCCTGTGACAATCTTTATGCTTTTCCAGATTGTGAATAAATGGAACACTGCACTGATTGGTTTGATGACCTATTTCCGTGAAGCAGTGGTTAATACTCAGGAGCTGTTGGACCTGTTGGTGAAATGTGAGAACAAGATCCAGACGCGTATTAAGATTGGTTTGAACTCCAAGATGCCAAGTCGTTTCCCTCCTGTGGTGTTCTACACCCCCAAGGAGCTTGGTGGTCTAGGAATGCTCTCAATGGGCCATGTTCTCATCCCACAATCTGATTTGAGGTACTGTTTAGATACAGATTTATTTTGTGAACTTAAAAAAAGCAGTGTAAAGTACTTTAAGTGCATTATGTAATTAGATAATAATGTTTGACATTTTTGCATATATTTACTCTCTAAAGTTATCAGCACGCTATCAACATTGTCACAATTATTTCAGAAGGTAATGTTGATAGCGTGCTGATAACTTTAGAGAGTAAATATGTGCAAGAATGTCAAACATTTTTCAGAATCATAGTTTTAGACTATATGGAAAGATTCAGATGTTTAAGTTTTGTTACTCTTTATGCATTTGATACATAATTTGTTACGTTTTGCAGATGGTCCAAGCAGACAGATGTGGGGATCACTCATTTCCGATCAGGAATGAATCACGAAGAGGACCAACTGATTCCTAATCTTTATCGTTATATTCAGCCTTGGGAGAGTGAGTTCATTGATTCACAAAGAGTGTGGGCAGAATATGCATTGAAACGACAGGAAGCCATAGCACAAAATAGGTAAGTTGTGAAATTATGTGAAATCATAATGGTGATAAGATTCTATTTCTTATGCTTGGTAAACTTTTCATTATTTCAGACGGTTAACTTTGGAAGATTTAGAAGACTCCTGGGATAGAGGTATCCCACGTATTAACACATTATTCCAGAAGGATAGGCACACTCTGGCTTACGATAAGGGTTGGAGAGTGAGAACTGATTTCAAACAGTACCAGGTATGTCTTAAAGTTTTGCTAGGATATTTTATTCCTTGTCCCATCCATTCTTTGGCTTTTGTAACCTCCCTGCATTGTCACTGCTGTTCTCAGGCTGGGCATTTGTACAGAAAATTTGTAAAATTGGACCTCTAATGAGAAACTGCGGGCTTCAGTACTTCTCTCTGAAAGCACATTTGAGGATAGACCCTGCCATGTTGGCACTGTGTCTGACTGTTTCATGTCCTAGTATTTGGAATTTCACCAAATTGAATAATTTGCTTGAGGGATGTGCTGATTAGACTGAGTTTAACCAGTGTTTAATTGAGCCATACAAATGAATGTACTTGATATCTGATCCATGCTGTAAGCCAACCAGAACTGGGGTGATGAGTGGTCATTGTACAATCATTGTACTCTGGATAATGATGAAAAAATGAGCCAGAATGTGTTTCTAAAAGAAAAACGTGCATAGATTTGCATATGCCATGTGAGAATAAGGTCGTTGCAGTCAGCTGTGCTGTTCCATGGTTCTTTTCTCTGTCTCTGATTGCAGTGAATAATTTTCTTTTGTGTAATTTATGGGAGGTGAGTGGCAGTTATAAAACTGTCCTCTATTTGAGATTCCCATACCACATTTGTGAAACGTTAGACGGATGTAATTTGGTTAAGAAATTACAAAAAATAAATGCCTAAAGATAAAGCTTGGAATTTATTAAATCATGAGGAGATTTAACAAATTTTGTTCCTAGAAAGATGTAAAAGTCTGTAATTTCATTAACAGTGCTTCAGTATTTTGTATCTACTTTTTTCTTTTTTCACCCTTTCATTTGTACAGGGATATTTGCTATACTTGTATGAACACAGGCAAATGGAATTATTATTAAATTTGGTGCATCTCAAAAGGCTGAGTTGACTATTAATTTAAAATTCACAAATAGGTTTTAAGTTAATCTAAGAAATTCATTCAGAAACTTGTTTATTATTGAGTGTGGAATTGCCAGTATTTTAAGTATTAATACTAAGAAGAATGCAGACTATGTTGAAAAATAAGTGTAATTCCCAGGTGTTGAAGCAGAATCCCTGTATTGTTCCTAGGTGTTGAAGCAGAATCCTTTTTGGTGGACCCATCAAAGACATGATGGCAAGCTATGGAACTTGAACAACTATCGTACAGACATGATCCAAGCACTAGGTGGTGTTGAAGGCATTCTGGAGCACACACTCTTCAAGGGAACATATTTTCCAACGTGGGAGGGTTTATTCTGGTATATATTTTTTTATTTTAAGTCCTATTGTTTAGTATGTATGTTTGAGGTGTACAATGCTGGGAAAAGAATATTGTTATGTTGTACTTCAATATAAATGGTTAATTTCTAATAATCTTTTACTTGAAGGGAAAAAGCAAGTGGTTTTGAGGAATCCATGAAATGGAAGAAGCTAACTAATGCCCAGCGATCTGGTTTGAACCAGATTCCCAACAGAAGATTCACTCTTTGGTGGTCACCAACCATCAACAGAGCTAATGTATGTATCTGTGATTTTTTTGAATTAATGACATTTATTTCATGAAATGAGTTCATAGAAATGAACTTAACATATTTTTCCATCTTTAGGTTTATGTAGGTTTTCAGGTGCAGTTAGATTTAACAGGAATTTTCATGCATGGCAAAATACCCACCCTCAAGATTTCCTTGATCCAGATCTTCAGAGCCCATTTGTGGCAAAAGATTCATGAGAGCATCGTTATGGATCTCTGTCAGGTCAGTGTTTGGACTCTTCTTAAGTCTTGGAATACTTCAATTGGTTTGATATCCAATTTAGGAGGATCATGAATGAAGGGAAGATGCAGAAAAGTAAGTGGAAATAAATTTTAGAATTAACAAAAATACAAGAGAGAAAGTTGGAGGGGGTTGAACTTCCTCTGGAATTTTTATTGCATCTGGTTTTGAAATTAAGATTTGTGTTAGTGATATAATTGGTTTTAGTACAGTTGACCACAGAAATAAACAAAAGTGTTTAATTTGAAAAATGTGAACCTAATGTTCAAGAATATCTTGCATGCATTCTCTGGAGAATTGTTCAATCATAAATTGGTGAAATCCATTCTTCTTCATAGGTCTTTGATCAAGAGTTGGATGCTTTGGAGATTGAGACTGTGCAGAAAGAGACCATCCACCCCAGAAAGTCTTACAAAATGAACTCCTCTTGTGCTGATATTCTGCTGTTTGCTTCATATAAATGGAATGTTTCCAGACCTTCACTGCTTGCTGATTCAAAGTGAGTTCATTCCACCTTGTTAATAACATTTAAATAGAAATGGGTCATTTACTCTCTGAAGTCTATTCTGCCATTAATGAGGTTATGGTTGTTTTGTGAGCTAACTCCATTTACTTCCCTTTGTCTCATCCTTTCCTATCTTTGCTTAATAAGAATGCATTAATCTCTGATTTAAAAATCAACAATTGACCCAGATCCTATTGTCACCATCGTTTTCATGTGGAAAAGTTTCTACTTTCATTCCTGAAAGGTCTGGTTTAATTTTTAGCTATGCCCCCTTTGGATAGACTCCCATACAATGGAATCAAACTTCATCTGGATATAATTTTCCTTCTTAGTAGCTTGAGATAACTTTAAGACATCCCTTGGTCTTTCAAATTTTGGGAATGTGTTTTCTTTTTAATCTCTTATAATTTAACCTTCAGAGTCCAAGTACCATCTTGGCAAATATTTGCTGGAACCTAGCAAGGACATTGTATCCCACCTAAGCTGTGGTACTCGTCCAGAACTGCTTATAGTGCTTGAGCTGTCATCCATCCAGGGTTTTATGTAGTCGAGGCATAATTGAAACCTCATT
>JARFYF010000054.1:18754684-18765658 GCA_030265395.1 Rhina ancylostomus | reverse complement strand
GGTTTAGGGTTGCAAGCACATGTTTTGGGTGGGGGAGGGGTGGAGGGTGATATATTAGCATGCGTTGGCTGACTAATAGAAAATACAGTTATGATGAATGAGTCATTTTCAGATTGGCACGGGTTAGTGCCGGAGCCTCAATTATTTACAATTTATATTAATGATTTTGATGAAGGAACTGAGTTTATTGTAGCCAAATGGGGAGACAAAAGTCTGCAGATGCTGCAGCCTGGCACAAGACACAAAAAGCTGGAGGAACTCAGTGGGTCAGGCAACTCCGTCTGCTGTGGCTGTCAGGATCTCCCGGTTGCCAGCCATTTCAATTCTCCTTCCCATTCCTACACCTTGGCCACCTCCACTGCCAAGATGAGGCTAAACACAAACTAGTGAAACAGCACCTAATATTCTACCTGGGTAGTCTACAAGCCAGTGGTAGGAACGTTTGAATTCTCCAACTTCCAGTAAACTACTGCTCCTGTTTAGTTTTTGGATTTTCAGCATCTGCACTCTTTTACTCTTGGGGAAATGGGATTTCATTCCTTAGATGCATTACGGAACTCTCTGATCCTTTATAGCATTGTTCAAAAGAATGCTTTTTCTTTGGTCCTTTTGTTTTTTGTTATATGTTGCACTTCAGAAAAATGTGATTTTTTTTTAGAAATCCAATGAGCAAGCAAGATGCAAAGACACAACATCAGAAGGTTGAAGATAAGAAAATGCTGGAAATATTCATCAGGTTAGACAGCCAGCATCTATGAGAAAAGGGGAAGGAAATAGTTATATTTTTGGAGCTTAATTAAAGGTCATTGACCTGCAATATTAATTGTTTCTCTCTCCACAGATGCTGCCAGATCTGCTGAGTAGTTCCATATTTTTTTTTACCTCCCAGATTTCCAACAACTGCTTTTGGACTAAGGTTGTGGTTTCTGGGGTTGATCACAAAATAAATAATTTTTAATTTTGAGGTTTGGTACTTAGATCAAAATCTTCATGACTTTGAAAGATCAAAAGGCAATTATGTTTGAAGTTGCCATATTCCTTCTGTTTCTTTTATTTAAAAAAAAAGTCAAATCGTATTCAATTGCTAATGAAATTTTTAAACAATATATGTGCAGTCAACTGACAAGAAATATTGAACGTTACAGTGATTGGGCAACACTGCATTATTAATTGTTGGGAGGAAAAACCTAATTATTGCAATGGCATAAAAATTGAATGGTCCATAAACAGCATGGTAGACAGGCTAACTTCTCTGGGAGCATTCAAGTCCGCAGGGCAGGTGTAGTCTTTCGAAATCCGTTACAAGCACTTGAGTTAAGGATCAATACAGGAAGAAAAAGCTATTTGGTTCTTTTGCCATTGGCGACTTGCTGAAGCATTTGAAGTTGTTGCTGTACCACGTGGTTAACTGGAGCATTTTAACTTTTTGATAATTGGCACAATTTACTCTCTCTAGAGTTTGTAGTTCATTAACCCAGTAGATAGTATTTTTTAATGTTATTTTCTGTAAATTTCTGTAATAACTTTAGTTCCTTTCTATCAACTTGCTCACTATTGAGGAAAGATATGGCTTGTGATCCCTGGATTGTGAAGTTGGATGCAATTGACAGGAAGAGTAAATACAGCAAATGCAACTTGATAGTCAAGTGTGGTGAAGACATTTTTTACTCAAACACATTTTGTATTTGAAAGCAGAATTGTGTGTAGTATTAATTTATGTTGTAAAGAAGTATATACTTGGAAGCAAATGATTTTCCCTTAAATTTAGCTTTGAACCCAGAGGCTGCATAATGCACTCAAACGAATGAAGTAGCTTGAAGCTTTGCAGAACTGGGATGTGCAAGTCATATACTACAATGCACACAAAGATTGTTGTTATTGCAATGTCTTGGATGGAGAATGATGCTGGACCAATCAGTGGTAATCCACTTTTTGACTTTCTTTTGTGACTTAATTGTCCTGGCCACCCCATTAAAGCCCCATTTTCACATTAATCTTCCATTAATGCACTTTAACTACCACAGTGTAAACTTTTGGTGGATATGATTGAGCTTGGGAGCAGAACATTGTTGCTGATCTGGACACTAGGAACTTTTGTCTCTGCCATTTGAACTTAACGCAGGGGAATACTGCTCAGATCAACAGGACAATGGGATGAAACATTCGTTCTATGTTGGGATGAATAGATCCTTAAAACCATCTTTTAAAATTCATATGGTGACATTGAAGGGGAACATACAGAACTCTTACCCTGTTGCATTGCATTTGTGATTCAGGAATAGATGCTGCTGGAATTGGGCAGGAAATAATGCAGAAGTTATTCCCTTCACCATTTGAAGTTACCTGCTTTGAGCACAAAGTTCACCCATGATGCTATGAGAATATAAACAATAGCAGTTTAAGGTAAAATCCTACTTATTGTTCTTAACTAACCGATATATTCTTTGGATATATTCTATTTCAAACATAAAGTAATAATCTTGGTTTGTCCTGCTTTAACTGGACTGTGTACTTTTATCCTTGTGAATGAATTAACAAGTAAACTGTAGTGTGACCTCCATCCACATTGTGATATCAGTAAGCTGTTGTGTTAGGGTATTTCAAGAAGGTGCACATGTGGCTTCTGATAAACCTTCAATCTGAGAATGATCAGAATGATAGTGAGTAGAACGAATGGACTGTGGCTAACTTGGCTATGCTGCCAACGTCAGCAGAGTTGAAATTAGAATTCTCTCATAGTTCTTTTAAAAGATGCGGCTACATGGGTATATGAGATCTTCTGTATCCATACATTACAAAGACTGCACTTGTACATAAAACACTTCACAATCAATGAAGTCTTTCTAGATATCCTTGGTTTGTGAAAACCATTGTATAAATGAAAGAGTTTCATCTCTCCCTTGAAAGGTAAGTTTTGGTATGTGTTGTGTAGGAAGATTCTCCTTGCATAATTGTGCTTCCTGCTGTTGTACCATGCTTGAAGCAGGATTAATAGTCTCCACAGAGGGAGATGGTCTTGATGGTTCTGCAGCCTGACTTGAAAGTTAATGTGTTTATTTTTCTACATTGTAGCTGCTGCGGTGTAGTCAATGATTCATCTGTCTCCCAAACAGATGGGCAAGGTCAGGAGGAATCCATGGTATAGATGCATTGAAATTGTTAATGACAGAATTCTGTTGATAAATGACTAAGCATCAAAAACTTCAAATAATTTAAAATCTCCACAAACTTCTTTTGGCACTGGTGTGAGGCCTCAATCTACCACAATCCACTGGAGTTTCATCACTTCTTGAGAAGTGAGTTTACTTACAGAGATGAGCTGGAGGTGGAAATGCGGAAACTATTTCTTTTACAAAAGAGCCTGCAATTATATAGTACCTTTCACATTCTCAGCAAGTCAGTTGATGAATTTCTAATATGTATTAGTTGGTAAATATTGGATGGCTTCAAACTCTTCTATCTGATTTTGAGCTCCTCTTGCAGTGGGATGGAATGGATCTTGGGCTGATAATAGTGTAACCTGAAGTCTTTGCATCTGCTCCAGAGACAGGTTTGGAATTCATGATTCTGCACTGCCTAACAGGTTAAAAGACCAGAATCTTCATTGAGGGACAGGACAATTGATGTGGAAGATGAACAACAACCTGGGGCTGATCATCCTATCCCCTTGTTCTAATTTCAGTACACTCCAGTTAATCGGTTTTCATGGTTAAAAATGCCAAAGGAGATTGGGGATGAAAGATGGTGTCTTTTGAATTGAAATACCCCACTTTGTTGCCCAGTATCACAATACTTGCCCAGAAATTCATCTCCAATGTCATTCTTTGGGGCCAGTGGCTTGTTTTCCTTTGCTGTTCTATTTAGTTTCACTGCAACCAAATTTCAGAAGTGGGATAGAATATTAACATTACTTTATCAGCAGATTTAATACCATTGATGAAGGAATTTCTAGAAAGGTTCTGTGTCCCTTTATTGAACAAGTTGTTGAGAGAGGTTATTTAAGTATTATTTCATCACCGCCTACAGTTTCTTGTAAGATTTTGTTTTGGAAAAATTCCACCATTGGAGCACAATTGGAAAACACTCATGGGCAAAAGAATTATTCCAAATCTGTCAATATAAATTGGCTAAGTTTGATGATTATCAAACAGGTGGCAATGAGTAAGTCAGGCAAATGTTTAATCAAATTACTGGATAATGACATTTTTCAGGCAGTTTTATTGCCTTTGCTATTTTTCATTAAATGGCAGCATTCACTGGATTCTACATGTCGTGAGTTGGGGTTATGTTGGCTGAGTCCTGAAGGATATAGTGGCCAGATTAGGCACAAGATGGTTAGTGAGTGAACCAAAATGAAGGATAAACCCACTGGACCACATCCTGACCAATCCACCAGTGACACATGCACTTGTATACGATAGCATTGGGAGATGTATTAGTGTGCAATGCTTGGAGGCTGTTGCATGTTAATGAGGACATCTTCCATTGTGCTTAACTGGATAGACTGGGAGCATATCTGTGAGCTCAGATCTGGCATCCATGAGCTGCTGTGTACCATCACTGGCAGCAGAAATGTATACTACTTTAATCTCTAACCCAGCAGCCTGGCTGTGTCTTGCTCTAGCATTACTGTAAAGTCAGGGCTGAAAGGGGGGGGTGGGGTCCAACTATGAGGAGTGTGGAAGGGTGTGACGTGATCAGCACTAGGCATACCTCAAAATAAGGTGCTAGCCTGATGAAGCTGCAATACAGTACTAAGGGTATTAACTAGTATTCAATAAACTGATCTCTCAACAAATTGATCAGATCAAAACTCCGCAGTTTTCGTCTTGAATGGGGGCCGACATTTAAGCAGCTAATGGGAGAAGGAGATTCTGAGGACAACTGCCCCCTCGATGATGGGGCCCAGCAGGCGAGTGCTAAAGACGAGGCTGCAACATTCGTAATAGTTTTGAACCAGAAGTGCCAAGTGGATGAACCATTTTGGCTTCCTTCTAATTAGTAAGTCTGCAGATGATGTGAAGATTGGTGGTGTTAATGGACAGTGTGAAAGTTTGTCTAAAGTTAAAACAGGATATAGATCGGATGGAAAGTTGGGTGGAGTGTTGGGAGATGGAATTTAATCCCATAAAGTGTGAGGTGATGCATTTTGGTAGAGCATATATAGTAAATGGTAGGGTAATAAAGAATGTCGATGAGCAGAGGGATTTGGGGTCAAATTCATAGTTCCCCGAAGGTCACAACATATGTTGGGAGATAAGATGGTACAGAAGGTGCATTGCATTCTTGCCTTCATTGGTTGGGGCATTGAATATAAGAGTTGAGAGATTTTGTTGCACCCTTACCACCTAAAACGCTGGTTAGAGTGCCCTTGGAGTGTTGTGTGCAGTTCTTGTTACCACACTGTAGGAAGGATGTGACTCTGCTGGAGAGAGTGCAGAGGAGATTCACCAGGATGTTGCCTGAATTGGAGAACTCTGGTTATGAGGAATGATTGGATAGGCTGAGCTTCTTTTCCCTAGAGTAGCCCAATAGATGCATATAAAATTATAAGAGGTGTAGATAGAGTAGATGGCCAGAATCTTTTTCCCATGGTAGGGCTATCAAAAACATGAATGTGTAGGTTTAAGGTGAGAGGAAGGAGTATTAAAGGGGATCTGAGTGTAAAGATTTTTTTACATGAGTTGATACCTGGAACTCGGTGCTAGAGGAAGTGGTGGAATCTCATATAATCATTACGATAAAGACACGTTTAGATAGGCACTTAAATAGGCAAGATATAGAAGATATGGATTTGGTGTGAGCAAAGGGGGGCTAATGTTGATGAGCAAAAAGGGCTCTTTTCTGTGCTGTACAACTTTGACTCTATGACTGGTTAGTTGATACCCCAGAACCGTTCCACCATCTGCAAGGCATTGGTCGGGAGTGAGACTGAATACTCTCTGCTTCTCTGGATGGGTTTCAATAATCTGAAAGAAGCTCAACATCATTCATTGCAAAGGAGCTAATTCCCTGCACCTCTTGTGAACAGTAGCTTCAGTGTGTACCATCTACAAAATTCTCTGCAATTATTACGTTGGCTATTCTGACAGCACCTCCCAAACTCATGACCTCCAAGGACTGAGAATGTTGGAAATATATTGCTGGTCATTCATTGTCACTGGGTCCAAATCCTGGAACTGCCTTTGCAACCACTGTTGGGGTACTCTACCAGAAGGACTGCGGTGGTTCAGGAAGGTAGCTCACTATCGCCTACTCCTGTGCAATTGGCCGTGGACAATAAATGTAGATGTTGCCAGTGAGAAATGAACAACTAACAAAACGTATTGTTGCAATTGGTAAATCCTGCTTCTTGCTGCGTGTATGGGATTTATAAGAGAAGTTTGATAGACCACTTGTACTATCAACTTTAAATGAGTAGGTGTTTAATTTATTAGGTAATTAGACATGTATTTGACATTGTTTCCAATTTACAGCAACCTCCAAGAAAACACACTACCACATAACCACTGCACTTAAAAAGAATTTTTTTTGCCAATGAACAGATATTCCAACATCTATTAAAATAGTACTTTTTCCACTCTCATTTAAATATATCTGACACATCCATATATTTTAAGTCAATATTTCTCCACCTGATTTATATTGGTGGAAGCAGAGTTCTGCGAATCATTGCCAAAGATGTGCCTGGTGCAGGGGTTGTGTTTTCCCTAACCTGCTCAGTGTTTAACTCCCAAGATCAACAAATTGGTATTAATGTTCAGGGCTTAACATCTAACTCTGTCCCAACTGTCCATTGTGAGACATTTGACTTACTGAAATAAGGCAAAAAGGCTGCAAGTATCTGGAGGTCAGGCAGCATATCTGGAGAGTCCTCTAACCTGTTAAGTGTATCCAGCTGTTTCTGTTTTGTTTCAGGTTTCCAGCATATTGCAGTATTTTGCTTTTGGATCTGAAACTGTTCTGCCTTAATAAAGAAAGCTGTGACATCGCTTTTTTGGAAAATAGGTCTCCGTGGAGTTGGTTCTTTTGCTTTTTCAACTTTGAGGCCACATTTCTTTTGCATTATTGAGAAGTAATGGGCCATTATGAAGGTCACAGAATGTGGAAGGTTCAGGGAGGTTGTGGTTGGAGTTGGAGAGGGACAGAATGGTATGATGTATATCAGGATGCAAAGTGGCAGAGAATATAGAATAAACAGCTTTGATTTCAGTCTGAGAAGCAAGGAAGAAGGAAGAAACTTCTGGTGACTGGAGGCAGCTTTAGCAATACTTAATATGTAGTGACTCTAAGTAAATTATTATCCTCCTGTATGAAAGAACCAATTCGTGAAAAGTGTAGGAATCCTTGAAGCAACGACTATCTCGGTCCATGGTTGATGAGCTGCATTATAATCTACTTTGTCATTGCATCAGCCACATTCTTCCACCTCAGGGGTTCGATCAGTAACTCGAGGTATGCTATTTTCTTTGTGTATTTTGTTGTTATTAGATGTTTTAATATTCACCACCTAGAGAAGTTCATGCATGAACTCTGGCACTCTCAATAATCTGACTATTCCATTCAATTTGAAAAACTGCCAGCATGTCCACTCTACAACCATGGTATGCTGAGGCCAGCCCGTCTGCTCTCTAGAACTTCAGCATTTTTCACCATTTGTAGGGATTAAACAGAACAAACAATTTGAAGTGCAGACTTCTGTAGTTTATGTGCACTTTGCTTTGTATTCAGTGAAGCTTGTAATAAAAACCCTGTTTGCTTTCCCAGCTAATACTCCCAGGTCTATCTTCCACTATTTTCTAATCCCATTATTTTAATGGCAACCCAGGCATTACGTTGTTTGGGGTTTCTTGGCTCCTTGTATTTTGTATTGACTTGGGCATAATAAAAGAGGTTTTGTGAAATGGTTTATCAACTCAGCTTGTCTTAGCTAACCATCAAATCCTGATGCCTATAGTTGTATTAGTACACCTACGATTTTTAAATACCCAAATCATAATTAAAATGATGAACCGTAACACACCCTGAGAATCTCTGCTAGTAACTGAGCCTGGTCAAACCCACCACATTAATCCCAAATGTGGCATATGATGGCATTGATGTACCTTTTTAAATGAATGTAGTATGACTTTTGATGCACTGTTTTATCAGCAGTTGCTGTTGGTTGTTGCTGTTGGCCTTATTCCAAAAAGAATGATTTAGTTGGCACCTCCACCTCTATTTGCTGTAGTAAGAGCAACACCAGGGAGTCTAGACACTACTCCAGGCGATACCTTGTTTGCAACACAAACTTTGAAACGAAGGTTGAGCTAATGCCTTTTGTGCTGGCAGTTTCACCATTGTGACATGCCTGAAATGGTGCTTCTGCTACGTAGCTAGCCAAGTCTTTGTGTGAAATTAGTTTGATCCACTGTATAGATTTTCAAAGTAACAAGCTGTGGAATTTTTGAAAGGCAGGGATCTAATACCATATTCAATTATGATCAATTAAAGGCATGACTAGATCACCAGAGAGAAAGATGCAGCTTCTTCAGATGACTTGTCTGCATAAATACTTGATCATCAAATAATTTGCTTTTATGTCTTTTCAAAGAAAATTTTGTGAAGCCATGACAATATTATTTAACCTTGGCTCTGTATTATAAATCTCTGTACATTTGTATTGTTTATTTCCAGGAATTTTATTGTATGAATATCCTGCTGTACTGAAAGGCACTGGTTCTCCAAACTTCCATATGTTTTGGCAGGGCTCCTAATTCATGTCTGCACTTGCAGTACTGATCAGTATATTACTGTAGGGGTAATTTTCCATTGTTTTTCTCTAATCATGAAGGCTGTTGTTTTGACAGCAAGAGTCTGGCATGTTGTCAGTGGCAGCAACTTCTACATTTGGACCACAGCCCACTGCTCCATCACAATATTTTGATTTCTTATAGTTTCTCTCATTGGATAATACAATCCCATTAAGTTCTCTATGTGCAGTCCTCACAAATACATGCTGTGATGTTCTCCTTTGGAATTCTGTCCTGCACTGGATGATTTTAAAAAAAAATTACTACTCAACTTGACATGATATGTGAGCCTTTGACCTCCTAATACAGGACTGTATTTATGGTGCTAGATAGTTTTGCCTTTGAATCAGAATGTTGTGGTTTCAAGTCCCCCTGCAGCAACCCCGGCACAACACATCTGGACTGACACTTGATGCAGCCCTGAGAGGATGATGGTTCCTGGTTGAGGTCATAACTTGAGGACCCATCCGCACTCTTGGGTGTCATGGGAAGTATACCTGATGTGGTGGCTAATTCTCATCATTCCAGAACACCAGGATGATCCAGTGTTGAGTTTGCTCTGGTTACATCTCACATTGCCGATTGAGAGAGCTGAGCGTACCCAATCTGAGTGTGGCACTCCCCACACTTCAACCGCTGCGACATTTCAGAAGTACTTACTCAGCTGTAAAGCATTTCTCAATGTCCTGAGTAGTGAGTTGGGCGATATAAGCTTTGACCTTTTTTGAATGTAATGAACAAAATTGATTGATGACAAGCATCTACTTCCATGCTCGAATCCCTCCCACCAGGTCAGCTTGGAAAGTGTAACCAATGAGTTTTATTGCTTCCTGCCTTTTTCAGAGAAATATTTAAAAATATAAAACAGACCAACAAGTCCACGTTCATGGTAGGGAATAAAAATCTCTAAATTCACTTTGGATCTTTGGAATATTTGTCTCATTTTAAGGAATCATGGTTTCTGTCAACGAGCACTCAACCAGGATTAAAATCCCAACAATTTGTGTTTGTTTATGAATATTAAAATTTGGCTGCCTTTTGAGTTTGGATTTAAAAGGAAATTGTTATTAATATGCAGAAGGGGATATACCCTGTGCAAGGAAACTTCTTTGTATCCTGTGACCTGCTTCTGGCAATATTAACGGGGTAAGAAAATAATCCTCTAACTGGCCAAGTTTGTTACAGGTTGGGATCATTACCAGTGATGACCTATAGTTTTGTTTTTGGTGAAGGGTCATTGTTCGTGAATCTGTTTTATTTCATGTTTTGACATTTCCTTTGTACTTTTGCCTCCTGAAGATTGTACAACATGTCACTTCGTCAAGGGATACATCAGTGATATATTAATGTTTATTCCTTTGGAGTGCACCATTTCTTGTTTAAAAATGTAAGCTGAATGGTACAAAATTCACCAAAATGGTACAAATTTGGGTTGCTCAGAGTCTTTACATTTCTGGAATTGGTGGAGTGAGTGAGAATTCTCCACAGTACAAAGTGCAGATCTAGTCAACAGTGAAATTGGGTGTCACACACCTGGATCAGGATTACTGACATTTCACTTGTTATTTACGGAGAGTGCGACTTGGTTGTAGCTATGACTCTTAAGATCACTAAATTTTATTGCACTTACCATTGTGTGCTCAGCTAAAAGTATAAAAACCAGTCGGAGAGTAAATATTTCCTTTGTGTGCTTCACAGAATTAGAAATCCATTCCTCAACCATGCTTCTGATCATTAGCGTGCAGAGGAGAGAGAGCCCCACTATTAATTATAACTTCACAAAATTACAGGCTTCATCCCAACCGAAGCACAGCCAACAAATCAAAAGCTGTGTATGATAGATGGTTGCAAACTATTTTAATGCCCATGTATGATACCTTAAGCACATTCATAATCTGTTCTATATCCTGCATAGGAAATAAACTTCATTATCAGGGTTTGAAAAGCTATAGCTCCATACTGATTGTGACAAGTGCTGGTTGGAACCGGCCAGACTTCTCTCTGGTATCCTGTCAGTAAATGTCATGTTTACTCTTTTATCTGAAATGAATTATTCTTTGGCTTTTTTCCTTTCAAGTGGGCCTCAGTTATTAAGTGCTTAATAATAGATTCTTTATTGATATGAATATAATGTAATCATTATTTTAGTTATTTGAAATTATTTGTTGATGCACCTCTATTT
>JARFYF010000054.1:18718347-18729720 GCA_030265395.1 Rhina ancylostomus | reverse complement strand
TCGGTGTTAACTTGCTGAGGTTATGAGTGATTGCATCAGGACCTTAGTTGGTGAGATGGATCGAGGGCCAGTTGTTGACTTGAATTGGGGGCCAACAGTTTGAAAGGGGATTGGGACCTGACTTTTTTTAATGGAGTGAATCTCAGAGCTGGCATGGGGTGGGGAAAAAGTTGGAGGATCAAGAAATGGTCATTTGGGGTAAGGTGGAGAGTTCAGTGATTGGCAGGGTTGAAGGTCAGAGGTAAATAATTTAATTGCCTGGTAGATACCCCAGTCTGGCATTGCACTGGGAAGACCATATTTTCCCAGGACAGCTCATAATGGCTGCTCCTTGTCTAAGCTTCCCTTAATGCCCCATGTGGCATGGGAATATCGTGGTACCTTGGAACCTAGTGTGGAAGTCCTGTCAGGCATGCAGGATTATCTATTGCCCAAAAGAATCCAATCAAACCTCTAAACTACATAAAAAGATCCAGCACAGGTTGTTATCATGTTACACCACAGAGTAAAAATCAAATTTTTAGATGCTTAATTCTGAAACACCCAGCATTAATATGTAACTGCAGTAGAGTTAATTATGGCTATAATGTATAGTTAAAATTAAATTGTTGAGCCTTCATTTGTTTTTCCTTGAGCCAGCATCCCATTCTCACAGTTCCTTGGATTCCTTCAGAAGGGTTGGTCTGGCATGCTCCAGGCTGCTTCGGTATGATTCCTTTACTGTCAAGTAGTGTTTTTTATAACTTGATGTTCTCAGTGCTCTCCTGATGATGTGTTTACTGTTGTAATGTTAGGGAACATTAGTAACAAAAGTGTATGCGGCAAGATCTCTCAGCCACGGACAGCATCGAGATAGCCAGATAACTGGTGAAGGAAAGAATGTAACCTCATCTGCTAGGCCATTCTCTGCTCTCAAATGCAAGAGAGGCATTTTACATGCATGTTCTCTGTCACTTAGTTATCGTCTTATTTGTCTGATATCTGCATCATGGATTTTGCTGTAAGGCTTCATGAGGCCGCAACACAGCTCCAAGAGTTATTGGTGAAATAAGAAATCTCTACAAATTTAATTTGTCCACATTAAATGATTTTTGACTTTGACCCAAAGCAGTCTCTGCAATATCACAATCGGTGTTGTGCAGACATTTACACTGGCTAAATTGTTCAAATCATGTTTGGAATCTCAGGCTACCTGCCTATCAAGAAAACCTTTGGGTTGGATCTCTGGAAGTAACTCCACCTGCAGTAATGCTGCCTTGGAGCAATCACACATACCTTGCATATTGCAGCTTAATTTAATAGCCAACAGGACCAGCAAACCCTAGATTTAATTCAGAATGATAAACTGTACCAAAGCCATTTAGAAGGAAGAGTAAATTGCTAAACATTTGCCTTGATATACCACTCTGAACAAAAATCTAACGTTTTATTGTCGAAAGTGTTCTTGGAGCTTTGCACAGTCATGATCTGTGTATGATTGTGAAATAAATAAAGGCTTGCTGTTTTTCAGACAACTATAATCTCCAGTAGATCATTTTGTTGTAATGTTACTAAAATAATAGACATTATTCCATGTGGCACAGCACATAAGAAACAGCAGGAGTAGGCCATCTCATGCCTGCTCTGCCATCTCATAAGATTATGGCTGGTCTTTTATCTTGGTATTATTTTTCCATACACACCCTAGATCACTTGAATTTCTGATTACCTAAAGATGTACAGATCTCTGTAAACAAGTCTCTGCTTATACAGGCAGTCCCCAGGTTACAATAGGGTTCTGTTCCTGAGAACTGTTCACAACCCAAACTGTTTGTAAGCGGGAAATGAACGACAGCACTGTGTGGGAGAGGATCATGAGAGAGATCAATGGCTGTGATGGGAGTATGAGCAGGCATGAGGAGAGTAGCTGCCAGCTAACCTCTCTAACTCGCTGAGTGAGGGAGTGAGTTTGCTCAGCTCTGCTCAATTTGACCCAGCCCCTGACTGTTGTGGCTCCAGGAGTGGGGGTGAGTTAAGGGAGAGAAGGCATCCAGAAATGCTCAGTTCTCACCTGGCGGAAGCCAGCAAATCCATCCTGCCGGTCTTCCAAATGCTCGTTCCTATGTACGGGCTGCCCATTAGTTGGGCGTTCATAATTCGTGGAGGATCTGTAATGGCAAGGTTGTTTCCAAACTCAGCCGTGTATGATGCAGTCTGTTTGTCATTACCATGCTTGAGTTACGTGTTCTGAATTGGTGATGGTGTGGCCTTGACCCACCTTGGACATTGATCTTGTGCTGGTGCCAATTGAACCATGTGCTTGTAAAGACCATCAGTGGATTCCTAATTTGAATTGCATCCTTCCTCTGCCAGCAGATGTTATTTCCAGAAAATCATTGAATTCAACTGCTACCCACCCTTTAGTCTCCATACATGCCAACATCACTTTTCTTTTAGAAATGAATCAACAAAGACTGTTCAACCATAAAAAGTTGATCTTCTCTTCCTGTCACACAATGCAGTAAATTGGATTTGGTTTGCCAATAAATGCTCAATGTTGGCTTTGTTACATTGTCAATGCAATATTTTCATCCTTGCCAATTAATTCATTATCAAAATGCCTCATGGATAGATGTGGATTGTGACACTAATTGTAGGGTCATCTTTATACTATGCTACGCTGGTGCCGGAAGCGTGGTGACACTGGCGGGCTGCCCCCAAAATACTACGCCAAAAGATGCTTTTCATTGTGTGTTTCGATGTACACGTGACTAATAAAGATATCTTGTATTAGTGTTCCAGGTGCATTCCTAGGAACAAGAGTGCTGGTGGAATCTGCAGTTAGAGAGCTCCCTACGGCACTGTGTGGAACATTTGGGAGGATTTGAGAGATTGATGAAAGGAAGTTGTTGATTGTGGATGGGTTATTTATTGAGTTTGGGATTTTCAAGAGGCCAGACATGGAGGAGCATAGATGCTCAAGGTAGGGTGGGATTACAGGAATGGGGAGGGATGAGAACATGGAGGAATTGGAAAAGAAGGGTGAGGATTTTAAAATGGAAAGTCTATAAAGCAGCATTTAGAATGGTTTGAGAATGTGGTGAAGAGGGATGCAGGGAATTAGTCAGAGGTGATGGGAGTGATGAGGTAGTGTAAGATGGGAAGACTGGTGTGCCTGGCAGTGAATGTAATTTGGGGAGTTGATATGGAAGGGGACAGGTATCTTTACAATCATCAGATTTGCATCTGGTAATTAGGTGCTTGAGTACTCTGCTAATGATGTGAGGTGCGTGAATGCAGTGCCAATCAGCTTCTCTGGATTGGAAGGTGAATCATGTTAAATGGTTGAATCTCATCGGTCAGTTCATGTATTTCCACACACTGAATTTCTGCAAGTCCCCTTGCTTTCAGTATCAGCTAATGCTGCTAGCTGGTGTTGCAACTATTTTTCTTTCATGAGCTGGGAGCTGCAGCAGAATCTCTAACATGCTGGTGAGGTGTCCCTCTCTGCGACGTAAAGCTCATTATGTTTTTCTACCTAATGCTGTCTTCAGCAAAAGTAGAGATGGCCTTTGGAGAATGTAATTGCCTATGGTTTTAATTAAGGGAGAGAACATTTAAGATGAGTGTAGCCCCTAGTGTTCACTGAATTATTGATCAAATTTATTTTTAATCTTTCTGTTGTTATATTCAAGCAGATTTGAATATGTTAATCTTTTGAAGGTGTCCAAGCCTGATTACATATAGTGTAGAGCTCAAGTAAATGAAGGGAGTTTAAGATTCTAGTAACCTTATTTTGGAACAGAATCAATGCAAGGACAATTAATGAATGGCTTATCTCAACTACTGTTGTCATGATGAACAATGGTTTGTGACCTGGGCAGAAAATGTTCCTGAAATTGTAAATGTTGAAATACTAATTACAGCTGGTGGGTGAGCAAATCCCTCCACAACTAAAACTGGACCACCTTAAGTATTAACTGAGTCGATCTATAACTTCTAATTAAAACACTTTCCTTTAGGAGTCAGCATCTTTGAAAGATGAGCTGTAGATTAATTATTCTGGATAGAGATTGAATGTATGGGATACAGTGTTAATATCACATTGTTAAAAACAAAATGCTTGACAAACAGCATCTGTGATATGATTGTTTCAAGTCAATGACTTTGATCAGATCTGGAGTATTGCCTTTTATTTGATGACCTGGATACATTGAGCAATGAATTAAATAGTCGATGTTTGTCATTATCTTGGATTAATGCAAAATTAGTGCGAATGATCTGTCAACCATGAAGTGTGTTACCTACGTGTTGAGAAAAGCATTGGTGCATCCAAGAACCTTTCTGACAGACTCCTGAGTTGTGAAAAGTCTTTCTGATATCTGTAGCTGTGTCCTTTCCTCCAGTCTGTTTTAAAGGAAGTTTGTCCTTGACTCATTTTCTTGGCTGGGAGAGATGAACAGTGCAAGTGAAATTGTATAAAGGAAAATGTGAAATGTTAACAAAAAATTGAAACTGTGTTTGAGATTTGGAAACATAAAACAGAAGTCTAAATGGATGGCTATCTGACTGGAAGCAAGAACACAGATTACATTAGATTAGTTCATTATCATATACACCAGGGTGTAATGAAACTCCTTGTTTGCAAGAAACTTGCAGAGTTAGCAGTATACATGGCAATAATACAATGACACACACAAAACAGCAGAATGTGCAAAGATTATAGTGGAATCTGAGGTGGTACAAAAATGCTCAAGTGGCAATAATGATGCTAGAATTTGTTTATCTGTTCAGGCAGCATTTGTGGAGAGAGAAACCAGTTTCTGGTGGTTGACCTGTCATCTGTTCTGAGTCATTGACCTGAAATGCTAGCTCTGTTTCCCCTTCCATAGATACTGCCTGACCTGATGATTATTTCCAGCAGTTACTGTTTCTATTAAAGAGAAAAAATAAATAATTTTGAAGAATCACAATTACCTTGAGGGAGAGTTAATCTGGAATATCAAGCCTTCCATTTGATGCCTTATAATACAGGTTCACTTTTTGTTCAATGTAACACCTCATTTTCCAATGTGTGTATAGATTCACCGTAACAAACATTGAAGGTGCTCTTAAAGAATGAACATGTAACAGTAAAAAAGCAGTAACCTTTTGCAGTTCTCCACTATTTCAGTTTTTCCCATTTATTGGTTGTTTTATAAGCATACCTGAGTCTCTTTCCTAATTGATTGTAGTCAGATAAACTGATTCGTTGAGAGAGAGAGAGAGACTGCCTAATGCTAGCATGTAATCGGATATAATTGCTATTGGTCTCCTAATGACTCTCCATGTGGTGATGAATAATTTAGTATTATGCAGATGATCAGACAATGTGCTGATAAATATTCC
This sequence comes from Rhina ancylostomus, assembly GCA_030265395.1. Taxonomy (NCBI): domain Eukaryota; kingdom Metazoa; phylum Chordata; class Chondrichthyes; order Rhinopristiformes; family Rhinidae; genus Rhina; species Rhina ancylostomus. The sequence goes on along the minus strand of JARFYF010000054.1, from coordinate 18,724,353 downwards.
ATTGCCTGTTTTGTTCCAAAGGTACTGCCTAATGCAGGAGCATTTGGAAGCATTGACTTGGCATTGCATATGATCCCAGTCAAGCTATTCAGATGTGGAGGGTACCACAGTGAATCATGCCCTATCCTAACCCACCGTCTACAAAGATCTGCTTTCATGTAGGGCTTACTGATAAGAGTTAGAGTCTGGAACTCTGGTTCATTTCTTCTACCTAACTTGGGTTGCTGAAGCAAATGGTAAGAGTATACTCTAATTGGAGTCCTGGCTGTCATCACTTAGTGCAAACTGGAAATACAGTTTCTGACACTCAAGCGGTTTGCGATAATGGGTCCAAATGGAGCCTGAGGGCACATACCACCAGACTTAAGGACAGCTTCTACCCCACTGTGATAAGACTATTAAACGGTTCCCTTATACAATGAGATGGACTATGACCTTGCAATCTACCTTGTTGTGATCTTGCACCTTATTGCACTGCGCTTTCCCTGTAGCTGTGACACTTTACTCTGTACTGTTATTGTTTTTTACCTGTACTACATCAATGCACTCTGTACTAACCCAATGTAACTGCACTGTGTAATGAATTGATATGTACAATCGGCAAGCAAGACAGGTTTTTCACTGTACCTTGGTACAAGTGACAATAGTAAACCAATATACCAATATCTTCACTGTTTGCCAGTTAATGGAGGTCAATTGTAGCAAATGTGCATGAGAGAAGGATGGAAGTGCACATTATGAAATTAACCCACGCTATTGATCTGTGTCAACCCTGAAATATGCCACCTATATGTTGGGAAAAGCATTGGTGCATCCCACAACCTTCCTGCCAGACTCCAAAGCTGTGAATAGTCTTTCTGATTACTTCCTTTGATTTTTGCCCTGATTGGTTCACCCAAGGATGTATTGAACGATCTGCAGGGTATGAATAGCCACACAGCAATACTTGTTGATTTAATCCATCCACACAGTTAACTTCATGTCTCGGGGCTATCTGATGAAATGGAGAAGGATATGGTTTCTTCAAAGGCTAAAAATGCAGACTAAATGCTCTCGAGTGCACCTGAAAGCATCTCAAACACAACTGCAGTTTGCTCCCTCTCATAGAGTCATGGAGATATTCAGGACAGAGACAGGCCCCTCGGCCCACTGTGTTGACAAAGAAGCACCCATTTACCCTAATTCTACACTAATCCCATTTTATTCTTCCTACATTTCCAAAAGAAGAAAAATCTACTCACAATTGGTAAAGTACGAACCTTGATAACAAGTTGAAGAAAACTGGCAGACTTTTAATTCTTTTCTTCTGGAATTTAGAGACTACAATACTGATTACTGACCTTTTCCCTAACCTTCCCCCCCTTCTTTAGTTGTTGTATGTCTGCCCAGTACTAAGTCTCAGAGGATCTGTTAGCTTTGTTCTCAAGGCTCCCATCTGCCAGCCAGGTCCTGCCTTGTACAAGCCAACTGTCTGCAATTCAGAAGAACTATTCAGGTGACTGTTCAGTGTTGAAGATCAACATCACTGATGCCATCCCTCACTGCTGCTCCCACACATTCCTCTTGCTCTGGGGACTGAATGTTGTTGTATGCTGAAGGTGTGGTTTGATGTGATAGTTTTGCAAGATCAAAAATTCCTGCTTCAGCATTGTAATATTGAACCCTTGGGTGTTTGAGGAGGGGGCTGAAGTTTTGAATGCAAGGGAAGCAAGAACATATGACCTGGGCCCAGTGACTAGACATTACACCAATCCTCATATCTTCCATGTTCTGCAATGGAATAATTCCTGAACAAAACAGTAGAGTGAAGAAAATAGGGCAACCTGAAGCAGCGTATAAGAACTGAGATCTGTTGGGTAAAATAAAAGAAGAAATTAGTTATCTGGAAAAGAGAGACACTTTGAAGAAAGCAGAAACAAAGGAAGAAAACAATTTAAGGTGAAGCAGGTTTCAAATGCAGACATTTTTCTTTTATTTTTACTACTTTCCTGGGATCTGCAGAACAAGAGATTTGCCAAAACATTTATTTCTCATGCAATTTTGATTCGAATGCAAGATGCCTTCCAAGTGCATTGGTTTCGACATTGGTTTGTGCTGGGATGAGTTTCCTTTTCTGTTGGCAGATGGATTGCACCACAGATTCTGCCTGAGTGGTTTAAACGTATGCACCATTATCTCACTTGACTAGCTCACTGGCATAATGGTAGCCTGTAGTAATTAGTGGTCTTTATAGGGCAATGGATACTTTTAAATTGTTAAGATTTTATTTGCTTATCACAAACCCATCGCAACTTGACTGTTTATAATGCGGACAAGTATTGCCAGCATTGACTGACTAAATAATCAGTTGTTTGTGTTTTGCAGTGGATGGCTGGTAGCACAGATGCATTTCAGTGTTTCAGCATACAAGTAACTAATAAAGATATTTTATTTTATCTTGTAGTACATTGAACAGACCAGATTTACTTAATGTTGACATCATGCACCAGACAAAGCTTGCATTATCTTTAAAAATAATGGCCTAAATTTGGCAGTCAGTGGTCCAGTGTTGGTGTTCACTGCCATCCTTGAAGAAAACAGCCCACAAAGATCTAGTGATCTAAGGTTTTGCCTTTTCCCTTTTCTAGCCTTGGTTGTGTTCAGAGACAACTCTATTGATTGGGTCAAGGCTCAACTAATGTCACCAATTTAAAGATGCAGCCAGTTGCATTGAAGAATTCACACAGAACAAAGTTTTACAAACTTCTTGGCTGGGAGGTCTTTTGACCTTTTGAATGCTGATTTTCATTGTATTCCATTGAACAGGGCAGCTTGATCAGTGAATGTCCATTGGTCATTGAATGCCCTGGCTATGGGGATAGTCAACAATCCTTAACCCAGCCCCCAAATCAGTTGCTCTGTTGCTATTGAATATTGGCACACCTTACTTCAGCTAATAGGCCATGACACAGGGAAGTTATCTTCTCTGACCCCATCATCCTCTGTCCCAACACCCCCCCCCCACAAATACTTGTTGATTCTTCCAAGAATCCCTTTCTGGACCCATTTTCCCCTTGCCTCATCAATTTCAATGAATGGATTACAGTCTAGACTTAAAATCTAATGAAACATGGCACTTGCTCTGAATCCAATGAGGCTCCTTGGGTTTCTAAGGACTTGGGTGGAACTGAATATGACAAGATGATGCAGTCATTTGGTGCATAAGTGACAAATCATTCCTCCCTCTGCCTGTGAATGAGGTAACCCAGATTGAATAATGGATTATATTATATCCTTCTCTCTCTACAAAATTGATAGAGGTGTCTTTGATATAATAAACACCCTCTCTACAAAGACCATACAATAGGTTACAGACCCCAAACTTAAACACTGTTTTAGCCAGGGGCAAGAATAACAGACAACAAATTCAGGAAATAAGTATCAGATTTTGTTAACACTTAGAGGACAAACAAAAATGACACACACATCAAAATTTTTAAAGTAAATTGTACCTTTCAAAAATGTTGTGGTAATTGTGGCTTAGTTGCAGCATTGTAAACACTTTTGCAAGGTAGCATAAAGTTTTCAAGTCATTGAATAATTCATAAAAAATCTGAAGTTTTTATCTGATCATGGATATCTGGAGAAGACTGCAAAATGGTGATCCCTGTTGCAGGAGCAAGGGGATCAGTCACAGCAGCTTCTGGATTTCCACATCCAACTGTTAATGTGCACGTGCCAGAAGCTGCCAGCACTTTTATGACATTGTTTCATCTGTGTGACCAGGACCCATGTCTTACCACAAACTGGAAAGCAAGAAAGAAATTGTATTTAAAATTACCTTTTGTTTTTGTAGGGATGTGCTGCTCCAAAACTTGTTTGCTTGTTTAGTTCTTTGTGCTCACTGTGATCATTAAGAGAAAATATGAATATTAATATGTACATTGTTTTTGAAAGGCACCTGAAGGATAATGTTGGCAAAAAAATGTTCAAAATGGACAGTAATTTATAACATCAGGTGCAAAGGCAAGTTAAATTTTGTATGGGGTAGCATTTTATTTAAACCCTACATTAATCTGCTGACTGATTTGTGTGTTCCCAGCACTTCAAAAAAAATTATATCTCTTTGTACTGAACAATGAATTTCCAGTTAAAAAGACTAGGGAATTAAGTTGCACATTTAATTTAATGATCTCTTGAATAATTTGATAGCCTGTCAGATTTGCCCAGCTACTTACAGATGTTTCTCCATGTGTGTTATGGTGATATCTGCATATGAAATGAGGTTTAATTGTAAGGGAAGGTCACCATTCTAACTTGCAATGCAACACTGGGAAATGTCACTCCAAGCAACATATTGGCCTCTTATGTTTTGCCACTATTGTACATTTCAGCTTTAATTAAAAGCAACCATAAGCTTTCACCAGAGGACAAAAAAATTATTGCATTTTTAAGGGGTAGGAGGTCACGTAATTTCTTTAAGCAAACTAGATCCATCAGCAACCAATAGACATGTTAGCATGAACTGCATTGAGCCCAGTTGATTCAACACAGTGTGAGTTGTGTTGTTGCTCACGATGGCGAATAAGAGGCAGAGAAACTGGTTTGTGATGAGTATTCAAAGACTTGGGCTGTTATGGAGATGCAAGAGGCTGCAGATGCTGGAATTCTATCATGGCAGTAGGAGAATTTTAAATTCAAGTATTGAAAATAAATGTGAAATTAAACAACTGGTATCCATAATTGTAAACCCCAAACTACTGGACTGTAATAAAAAAAACAATCTCACTCACCATTGTTGTTCTGGGAAAGAAATTTCCATGGTTTGGCCCATGTGTGAATTCAGACCAGCAGCAATGTGATTATGGACTTTTGTGGAAAGGCAATAAGTGCAGAGCTTGCCAGCAATGTGTACATAAACATATAGAAGAAAACAGGGATGAAATATCTTCATAATTAAGTGATGGAGGCAAAAAGATATCTTCATTTAGGACTTTTATATGCCAAAGAGAGAATTGGGTAAAAATAAGTTACAATAAAATGCCTGGAATTGGAAATAAAATCCCATAAGCCTCTAACTATAGAGAAAGATGCACAAAAATATTAGTATTTAATTTCTATCAGAACTTCACATAGAAAATTGAGTTCAGATAGTTGTTTCATTATTGTGGTGACCTGCCTTTTGATGTGATCAGTCTTCCATCTGGAAGAATCGAATCTTTTCGTATTGAGCATTGATCTCAAGCAAAATACAAAGAAGAATGAAGAGTATTAAAGACTACATTTAATAGCCAGGACATTTGATGACAAGTTAATGAAGACACAGCAAATTCAGTTAGACTTTTCTAATTTGACTTTTGATTAATAAAATATACATTTAATACTTTGACATACTGATTTCAAAATGATCTTTGGAGAGGGAATGTACAGTTTCATTGAGTCATTTGGACTGTTGAAATGGTGGTGTTGGACTTTGGCTCATGATTTTTCATATTTTGTGTAAATTTAGGGCATGAACTTTATAAAATAACTCATTTTGCTAGGATATTGGAAACTTTATTTTCATATGTACAATCATATACATGCTATATGTCTTAATTTTGTTGTCCAAAAATGTTGGGTCAGCGTGTGCTAGAATACATTTGTATTTCTTTATCCAATTTCATATGTCTTTCATTATTCCATTAGCGACTGTTCTGTAGAATGTGATGTTTCAGATGAATGTTGCACCTGTGACATGGTTACTTATGAAATAACTTCAGAGAATGGGGGGGTGGAGAGTTACATAGCCACATGTACCTTAAAGAATGAGCAAGATATATAAGACTGTCAGGATTATAGTGTGTTTACATTTGTGTAGAAATTGTTATTAAAATAGGATGAATATAACTATGTAATTGACACTGAAGAATAATTCAATTGTAAGTGCTATACTAATTCATGTTCATTGATGTACAGTAAACAAGCCACTTTGCAGGTAACAAGATGCTACATGTAGGATGGCTGTGGTAAGATAGTGAGTAATTG
>JARFYF010000054.1:18604946-18617202 GCA_030265395.1 Rhina ancylostomus | reverse complement strand
AAAGTTACAGCGTAGTAGAACACCAAGGGTCATCTATAGTAGCAAATTAACCAAGCACCTCGCACATCTTTGACACAACAGAGGAAACCAGAGCATCTGAGAGAAAGTCATGCAGTCACAAGGAGAACATTGCAGACTCCACACAAATGGCTGGAGCTGTGAGGTGGCAGCAGCACTACCTGCTATGTTACTGTGCCACCAGCTGATTTGTCTAAGGTTTCAGACATTAAGTGCTGAAGAAATCAAGGAAGGGTTGTGAAGCAGTGAATGGGAATGTGCCATACCCAGAAATGGGTTTCCAATACCAGTCGGCAATATGACTAAAGAGAACCCTTTAGAGGCATGAAAAGAATGCAGAGGGCATCCTTTGAGAGTCGAGGATTCACAGTGCTGACTCTTCAGATGTCCACCAGTAAGGCTGAGCATTTACTTATTTCTCTGCAGATCAGGTGAAGCAGATCATGCATCATAATAACAGGACGGAAGTTGTCCATTATGGAAATGCCTGCAGGGTACACCATGAAGTTGGGAAGCAGATCTACAAAGGCAAGGAGCAAGTTGGTCAGAGAAATAGATCAAGGTGCGGTGCCCAGAGGGAAAGATGTGCAAAGTCTGAGGCGAGTGTAAGATGGTGTATTCTGGGTAGCTTCAGCGAAGAGTGTCGAGTTCTCAGAATAGTAGGCCCATCCACAATCCTTGGTGGTGAGCAGTTCAGAGAAAGGGCCTGTAATGTGTTTGAACAGTGTGAGGGAGCCAGTCATAGAACAACAGCTGTGCCATTACCAGAATCCACAAACAATGTCAGCATGAGGTGATTTACCAAACACAATGTATAATTACCACTGTCATGTTTTATGTGAACAGTTTAGTGATATCAGATTGATAATGGGCAAGGCTACCTCATAAAATTTAGGCACAGATATGAAAGCAATTACATTAAACGAACAATTGCAGAGCAGCATGTGATCTGATGTGAACAGATGTGTATGTGAAACATGTCTTGGGGGGGGGGGGGGTGGTGATCCACTATATGCATCAGTAGATACTTCAGATGTCAAATGAAGCTTGCAGTGATGTGTTTGGTGAACAAAGAGATAGAATGATAAAATTAATGTAGAATTGATTTGAATTTACAACTGTATATGGATATAAATCATGAACTGTATAATATATTTCAATAGGTGATGGTTTGTCTGAATTACTTAAATGAGCAAGGTTGCATGAGCCACTTAGATTCAATGGTGTGAACATTGGCAAGTTCCTCGCCATCAACGACCTGGATGTCCCCTCTGATTAGAAACGAATCTAGACCAACTACATAAATATTGAGGCTACATGAGCAGGTCAGAGACTGGATATGTGATATGGAAGGGATGCTCATCCTGACACCCAAAGATTTTGCTCTATCTTCAAGGCAAAAGTCAGAAGTGAATGCTCTCAATTTGCTTGGGTGAGTGCAGCTCCAAACACATTCAAGAAGCTCAAAATTGTACAGGACAAAACAACTTGATTGGCACCCCATCAACCTACCTAAAAAAAAAATCGATTCCCTCCACTGCTGATGCTTAGTGCAAGAGTTGCTGTCGTGTTCACCATCCACAACGTGCAATGTGATTACCTGCTGAGGCTACTCCAAACCTCTGATCTCTACAATCTAATGGGATAAAGGCAGCAGGCACGTGGGAACAACACCACATCTAGATTCCCCTCCAGTTTGCATGCTGTCCTGATTTGGAAGTATATTGCTAGTCCCCTTCATTGCCGGTCAAAATCCTTGAACTTCTCCCCCAACAGTGTTGTGGGAGAACCTTCAGTAGCACCGCAGTGGTTAAAGACTGTGGTTCACCACCATCTTCTCAAGGATAATCATGGATGAGCAATATAGCCTAGCAATAAAATCCCAGTTGTTCTCTGGACCAGATGAGTACATGTTATATAAGGAATTGGATTGTAAACCAAATGGCATCTCGGAAGCTTGGAGCATTGAATTGAGCGCTCAGGGAGAGTGCTGTGTAAAATTTCAGTACGAGCACGATTTAAAGCTTTGTTTCTTGAATTGACTGCTGAAGGTTGCATATCTGATGTGAAGCAGAAAATCCTGAAACTGGCAAAAGAAAAATGGGTATCTTGACAGTCAATCTTTTGAAGGCAAAATTCAAAGGGCAACTTTGCCAGCAGCTACAGTCTGAATATTTTAGAGAGTTTTGTATTTGTTTGTTGAACACTGTGGTCTTTACTTCCAAAATTGAGAATGGGAGCAATTTAAAATAAATTATGACAGGCTGTTGTTGAAAAGGAGCTTTTTTTCTAAATTTGCCAATAGAACCATAAACAATCTGGGTACCATTGAAATAAATTAAATTAATTACCCCTCCAAGGAATTGTATATTTATTTAGTAGATGACATTTCAAAGCACTTTGCAGTCGTATCATTTATTTTAAACTATAGCCATTATTCTTAGGGAGGTGCAAACATCAGTAGTGTGCCAGCAAAGGTTCTATGGCTAGTGATCCTCATTCCCTTATTTGTTTCATGGACTGACATGGAATAGATTCCTATGTTGTAAACAAAAATGTAACATATAATGTAATGTGAATTCTGGCGGAGTGAAGGCAAGTAATAGAATGTGGGTCAATGATTATACGTAATTTGGAAACATTTGAAGAGTATTTCAACCCATGTTGATACTTTCCTTCGACCTGAGTGAAAGGATTTAAGAAACAGTAAGGAAAAATGAACAGAAGAGCATCTGCAATGGAAATGTAGGTGTGCAGGGAAGATAAAGGTATTTACATATTGATGATGGTGGGTGCGGGGGGTTGAGGTGGTTTGTCAAGTCGTGTATATTGTCATATGCACAAGTACAATGAAAAACTTGCAGCAGCAGCATCACAGATATAAAGGTACAGTTGGCTGATAATGAGAACCATGTCTGCCACAGTCACAAATTCCGTGACTCGCACTTTTTGAATGTCATGGATCACCTCATTTAAACTTCTGTTGGAGTATTGATTGGTGATAAACCCATTATTGTTTTAAACAAGAAGGTAACTTGCTGTGATACAAGAAGATTGGAGTGTGGTAGTAGTAACAGGCTTGGTTGTTGAGGATCAATGTGAAATTGCATTCCATCCACTGACACTGAGCCTTCTGATGCACCTGTGTCTATTCTCTGATCTGTTGTTTTAATCTTTCAACACCCAATTATTGCACAGTGCAATGTTTTCATGTACTGAGTAGTAGTGTGAGTAGTATTTTAATTGAACCATGAAAAACTGAAACCTGTCTTTCATTTTGCACAATTGCTAAATTGGCATGCATGTTGGAGCAGGAGATTAAATATAATATTGGGTGTGATTAGCATAGTAGCATTCTAGGTTCCTTCCTAGTCAAATAGTATTTTTGAATTGTAGTTTGTGATATTTATGCTGAATATTGACAAGCATTTTAATAGGAAAGTAAGAAAATAAGTTTTTTGAGGAAAAATGGGATTTGAAAATCTGATAAAGACTGCTCTGTTTTCACAGATAAGAAGGTTCTATTAGCCATATTACTTTGTTTTTTTTTTAAGTTTGCTGCCTCATTTTTCTAATGGACTATTCAGTCGAGATTACCATGGGAACTCTCAAATAACTTTTCTCTATTGTACTATATCTATAATTAAATAATTTCCTTGTCAGTTTGAGGTCAATTTCCTTGTCATTTGCTTCAGGTTCTATAACTGACTTTGCCATTCCACATTAAAAAGCTTTGGGGGGGAAAAACTACCTGAATTGTACCAGAGAAGAGACTTATTTTAAGGACCCCTCACCACCTTGCTTTTTGGGATGTTTGCTTCCCAACAATCTTGAGGGCTTGCTGGGGTGACCACTCCTTAAAGCTGAATGACTCTCAAACAGATGAACCCTCAGGTGGCCAAAGCTGGCGCCCAGCTCATGGATTGTCCTGATGGCTATTCGACAGCTTATGGCTATTTCTCTAATGATCAGAGGCATTTAGAAACCAGATTATTTAAATAATTAAAAATTTTAAAATAATGAAAAATAATTAAAAATAGAAAAATAATTAAAAATAAAAAATAAAAACAGTGAAAAATAAAGAAAGTAAAAATAAAGAGTAATTAAAAATAAAAGAAACATTAAGTGAAATAAACAAAAATAACCTAAAAATCTTAATCATTTAGCTTCTAAATGAAGGTTGGCCGTCCCATTCAAATGAATGGCATTGTCCTGCTTATGTTGGCTGTAGCTGGCATAAAGCTTGCAGAGTGAGATACAAGGTGTATCTGGCCCCTCGGCTCAAGATCAGCTAGAGCCACCCCCTGACTCAGCGGCAGAGTCTAGTTCCATAGTGAGAGGTCAGATGCCTCCAGCTACTAACATTTTCAGTATTTTTGCACTGCAGACATTGTGAACTTGCTGACCTGCAGGAAAGACCTGCAGGAAATCCTCAAACAACATTATCCAAATTGATTATCTGGTCACGATTACATGGTCTACTCTTTCACATTTTCCTATCACGGCTTTCGTTGTATGCACCTTGTGCACTGAAATTATATACGTCATGTCATCAGTGGAGAGCTTTCATCAACCAGTAGCCTCTTATTCTGTAATGGCTCAAATGTAGCTGACACGGTGGGCAGCTGCAGTTTGGACACCAGGCTCTGGCCTGCTTGTTTTACTGCATGTGGTTGTACACCAGCCAGCTGCTGAAGGTGTGGAATCTTTTTTTGATTGCAGGATGTCCCTATGTTGGTGTGTGCAAAGGATTCCCTGTCATGTGCAGGTCTGAGTCTTCTCTGCCCGCTGTCCTCCAGCAAGAGAATGAATTGTAGCAATAGTGACTATCCATTGTAACGAGAGAGCAATAAGTGACCTCTCGTTACAATGGATAGTCCCATTCCACCTTCTCTTCTTCTAGTTTTGCTTTCCACACCTCCTGCTCATTCTCCACACTTCCTTACAACAGAGAAAGAGGCTATTCAGCCCATCAAGTGTATGCAGGCTCTCAAAGCAAACACAATTCTCTCAGTTATCTCCACGTAATAAAGATTCTCTCTTTCACTCTCATTTCAATTTAGTTTGTGACCACTCACCCGGATTCTCCTACCAACCACCTACACTAGGAATAACTTATATTAGCCAACTGACATACCAGCATTTGGGATGTGGAAGAAGACTGGCGCATCATGGAAACACATGTGGTCTTGGAGGGATGTACAAACTTCATATAGCACAGGAGGTCAGAATTGAAACCGGGTTGCTGGAGCTGTGAGGCAGCAGCGCAACCCGCTGCATCATGGTGCCACCCAAGTTCCAAGGGAGATGTCTACCAGTGCTCCCATATCTCATTAAAATCAGTTTGTGCAGAAACCTGAAGTCGGGACAGAAGTTGTCAGTACCTTCCAGAGCACTCTTTGTAGATTTCAGCAACCAAAATATATTCTACGTGTTTATAGAATAATAGCAGCCACCACTTGAAATAAATAAGCCTGAAAGAAGTTGATACACGAAGTAGCAGAATTAAGTGTGGGAGAAAGTAGGAGAGCAAAGTTCCAAAATGGTCATCTGGCCATTGTGGCAGGGTGATTGATCTTACTGTCTGCCTGAACTGCGTACTCACTGGGTGCACACTCTGGTCCACTTGCACCCCCAATCATGGTGTCGGTGATAAGTGACAGCACAATATTTTGTGTGCACAGTGGACACTGTTGTGGAACTGAAATGGCATCTATGGCATCCAAATCACAGGGTCTCGGATTCAGACTGTTCACCCACTGCACTTACACCAATGAGAACAGTTGTCATGGCTAATGTGAGAGCTTTAAAGCAGCAATTGCAACATAGGTTTTCCTGTAGTCTAGCCTGCTCTGAAAATTGCTTGATTGCATTATTTCGCTAAGCAAGTTTGGAATGATTATCACACCACTTTTTAACTTGAGTTTGTTTTCAAATCATTTGCTTTTGCTGTAACGTTGTTGGTGTTAGAGGTAATAAGCTTATGGGTTGAGTATAATTAGGACCTATGAAGTAAGTGATAAAATGTTGCTGTGCAACCATCTGCTGATGTCATTTGTCAGTGAACACATGAAGGCTACAAGCTGCCAACATTTTACAAACCAGCTAGGGAGTCTGTTCAAAAGCCACGTTAGGATTAAAAGTTTGCATGCTTTGATATGCATTGTATTGTATTTAAATATAATTAAGTGAAGGCACTTAAAATAATTTTAGATGCACTTCTTAAACTGTATTGTGCTGCAGCAGGGGCTTTCATGCCAGCCTATGGATCAGTAACAGGCACTTGCAAATGCTTTAAAAATCCTCATCCATTCTAACATGAAAATTTGAATATTTAATACAGTGCACTAAGCCTAACAATTGAATGACATTTCTGAACCACAGTTCCAAGGTAGAAATGAATGGCATTTACAGTGTATGAATAACAGTTTGTACTGCAACTTTCATCTGTTTTGCAGATGAGGTGGTGGAAGGTAAAAATGCTCTTCTGCTAGGGATGAGCACATGGAACTCGAATGATCTGGTGGAACAGATTGAGACAATAGGAAAGTTGGATGATGGCCAAGGTAAGAATTGTTTGTGAGAATCTGGATACATTGTCTTTGCAATCCTGTCTAGTTACTGAATCACAGCTAACCTCAATTTTTAGATTGTTTAGATCAATTTGAGTTTCATTAATTTGTACATATATTCTTATGTATTGTGCTCGTTAACCATGGGTTTGTAGAATTTGAGCAGAAGACGACAATTGAATAGTTCTAATCTGCAACAATGGTTCGAGGATGTACCATAAACTGAGTCTCTGACTTATTTAGAGTGAGGGGGAGCAAGAGCCAGGGTTTGAACATTACCAATTTTAGACTGAAATTTGATCAGCTTTTCTTATCATGGAATGCAATTTACAGGCCTAAATAATTCTAATCAAGCAGTGACATTATATGATTAATTCAAACCAATTGGGAAGTGACTTGGTAAGTAGCAGTCATAGAATTTTACACAAGAATCTTAGTCTTTGCTAAGATGCATACATGACACTGTTAATTTCAATATGAATTATCATGGGAAAATATTAATTTAATGGCAAAGTATTCAAATCAAATGGTGCAAATACTGTAGTGTTTTACAGTGGAGATGTGTCAAGAGCAGTAAGAGTGGGTGGTGGGATAACAGCATCAGAAATATAAGAGATGGAAGGATGCCATTTGGCTCATTGTGCCTCCAGCCTAATTTCAGTGACAAGTCCATTATCGAATGAAATAAGGTGGAGGTTGAATTAAAGTAAGTGTAACTAGAAGCACTGAAGGTAATAAAAGGAATTTTATGTTCTTCAGGTCTATCTGTAATAACAGAAAGCTACATTAGATACCAGATATTGAAAACACATACAGAACATAGTAATTCTGAGCAACCAGAGTGTAAACTCAAAATTCAATGAACAGAAATCTTAGTGTCACTAAATATCCATGTTGGAAAAAGTATGAGAAGCAAAAGCTGTTAGGTCTGAAGAGGATTCATTTGTATAGAATGTTTATTTTAATTGATAAGCTTGTAAAATGTTCTGGCTGAAATATAGAGAATCTAGTTCTCCCCGACACTTGGTAAGCACACTGACTGAGATTCTTTTTTGCTTCAATCTTCTTTCCAATTGTGATCTATCAGATGTTTTTATAACCCCATCACAGAATTGTGAGAGCTATTTCTCTGTTCTTGAACACTCCGAAAAACCTAACTGAACCCAAATTGCATATAGCTAACATAAACCTTTTGAAATGGATAACTCTGAAGCAGCAGAATTTTTCTGGCATGCAAATGTACAACGTACTCAAGGTCACTTATAAAGACAACATAATAGAGAAAATAGGACAGAAATTGAACTGCTTAATTACTCAGCTCAGACATTGAGCCACCAACATCAAGAAACCTACAAAGCAGCCACTATATTACTATATCAGTAGTAGCTCCTTGTGCCATTGTTGGTCTTGGCAGGGTTAGATCTTTATCAGTAAATGTTGATTTTACTCTTACCTACAGATGAAAATAATCTTCATTGTTAATAATTGGCATTCATTAATCTATATGCCTGTAACTGTAATAAAAAGAAACAAATTTTATTTTTCAGTGAATTGTTTTCTTATGAATGACGTTACTGCTAAATAAATATGAATTAAAACAGACAAGATTTATTGATTGATGCATTTGCATTTTTTACATTCAGAAAACTGATTATATTAAAGCTTTTAATAATTTACTGTCTTTGTTAAATTTCCTCCACACACCTAATCTTGCACAATCATGAAAATTCAAACTGATAAAAATTGAAGTAAGTGTCTAAACATAAACTTTGATTTTGTCTGACAAAATTGTTTTTTAAATTCTCACAAGCCCAGCTGTCGTCCAGAGAGAAGCTGAGTCCCAGCGCAGTATTTCTGAGCTTTGCTATGGTTCACTGCAGCTATTACACGAAAAGTCACCTGTTGCTACATCATAGTTAATTTACTGAAGTAGTGCATCAAAGAAAGAAATAAATTATGGTACACTGTACTATTGCTGGCTTCACAGAAAAAAATACTTATGACACTGATTACCACGTGATTATCTTTGTTCTCTGTTCCCCAAATCTCCTCTTTTCCATTATTTTGATGATACTTATTTTGTTTCCATGGTAGAATGGGATTGCTTGCAACTTTGCAAATGGAAATTGCATTTGGAACCTGAGCTACTACTGATTCCTTCATCTCTGTGTTTTCAGACACTGCTTGGTACAGGTCAGCTAACCTACTTCTTGTGCTTGGCAGCTATTTAAATGAGCTACTCTAAATTTCCCATTGCTTGAAAAGCTATTGCACAATTTGCCAAGATGAAAAACACTGATGCTGGAGGAACTCAGCAGGCCAGGCAGCATCCGTGGAGAAAAGCAGACGGTCAATGTTTTGGGTCAGGACCCTTCTTCAGGACTGAAAAGGGGAAGACAGGAAAGGGGGAAGCCCAATATATAGGAGGGAAAAGCAGAGTAGTGATATGTGGACAAAAGAGGGGAGCCAGAGAGCAGAGGAGATCACAGAGGGGAAGCAGTGAGAGAGGGGCTCCTGTCGAAGAGAGGAAGAAAACTTCTTCAAAGTGGGCATCCTTGAAGAGACTTTGCAGTTGAGCAGTAATACTAGAGAAACAAAGGACTACAGATGGTGGAATATCTAGATGAAAAACACCATGATGCTGGAGGAACTCTGGTTTCCTGAAACAAATAGGATTTGAATCAACTGTTTCAGTTTGCTTGAGAAAGATAGAGAAGTAACTGCACCTGGACTCTGGCAGTGAGCCTGTCTGGACTGAGATGAAGGCAATTGTCTTGGGCTTGTTTTCATGGAGATTTCATAAACCGTGGATAGCAGTTTCCTCAATGATACCACAGGAAATCCATTGAAAGGACTGTAACTGCACTGCCATATATCTCGCTCCTCCCTCCCCAATCCCTCTATCCCCCACTACAGCAGGGAAGTCAGACAAGCTTTTGTTTTACACCTTGTGTGTATGTGGTACTGCATTTCTTATCTCCCTCCTCTCTCACCAGTTAGCTCAGGACAGAGAGAGATGGTGGTGGATGCTGGGATGTCAATAACAGGCTTCCATCTGGCCTTTTTTATGGAGGAAGATGTCCCATTTTTCTGTACCTGACCTCTTCAGAATAAACACAAACAATGACAGCCGAGGTTGCTAATATTGGGACACTTGCATCGTGGCTTCACTCCTTTCCTTTGGCAGAGGACCAGCATTTCCTGAACATGAGTGGCCGACTCTTCAGTACAGCAGAGCTCTTGCTGCAGGCTGATGTTTTCTGACCAAGGGAAGTGGGTTGGATGGTGGTGGGAGTGGCGGGCAGCAGATGTAGCAAACCCATCTTCTGGTGGCAAATCCACCCTGAAGGGAATTTCAACCCAACTGAACCCACAAAAGTGTTGATGATCAGGTGAACAGAGGCAGATAGAGACAACTCTGAGAACGTGGAGAGGAGCTGCAATGAACCAAGCGCTAGTCAGTGGATAAACTGCAGGATCTCACTTGTGCACTGATTCTCAATTGCACTTTGGTGCTTAACTGGACTGCAAGTCAACAGTACATATTCATTAGTTCCGCACCTCTTCTGCAAAGGAGCTTGTTCAGTTCTAAACATGAGAATTGGAACTGTCATCTGATGATCACATATAATTTGATTTTTTTTCATTTGAGGTCCTATCCTTACTAGAAACTGCATGTTCTAAAAGACTTAGGTTTGATGTTCTTTAACTGTTATGACTGATTTATCTTCTGTTTCCTCAGGTCTTTTGGTGATGTCTTTCACCACGAGACTTGGCTCTTCACCAAGGCTTTTCTGTTTTTAACAGATCAATGCACTCAGGCTTCCAGATGGAAGCTCGTATTCTCAGCATTCTTGTTTAGACATCTTCACAATCTGCATGAATCCTCACTGCATAAACCAAAGTCTGATCTCTAAAAGTAGGAATGGTTTCCCCTGCTCCATGACTTATAGTCTTACTTGAAGTAGCAGAAAATGGAACCTTTGAACAAAAGCTGCATAATAAGTATTGACCAGCAGATCATTGCAACTTACTGCAGGGTTGTTGCTGTAATATTTCATTTTACTTCACCACCTGGGCAGCACCTTACACAAGGAGGCTGCTAAGAGATGGCCTGCAGTGTAACTAATGTATTAAGTTCCACATATATATTTCAAGAATCCTTTGAAGTCATAAAAATTGAAATGCTTCCATTTAGTTTCAAATGGACCTTGTATTAAGCTCCCTGGACTTTGCTCATCTTTCTAAACATTAAAATAGACATTGGCAACCAGTGTCTGTCATCTTACAGAATAGATCATGTGCCATCCTTGAATCTAAGTACTTGAATAAATCAGTGTTCTTATGCATTGCCCAAGGTGGCAAAGGCAAGCAGTATTTCATTCCCCGAACCTTGGGGCCATTCCCTGCCCTGTCTAATCCATGTGCCTGTTCTCCCCGTGCCCTCTATCCAAGAAAAAGTGGATGATTTCACCTCTCCTCAAGTGAAGGACCTCCATGATATGAGTGCTGCGCCGGGCTGCAAACTGCAGTATGTGCCAGAGGCCAACACTCAAGGTGCTCGATCCCATTTAGAACAAAGCAGCCCACTTTATTGGCACCCCATCAACCCACCTAACTACATTCATTCCCTTCTCCAGTAATGTACCAAGTACTGTACAAACCATGTACAAAATGCACTGTAGTTACTCATCTTGCTATTCTGATAGTGCCTCTCAAACATGCAACCTCTAACAAGGTGCAAACAAGGTAGGTGAGAATGCAACCATCTGCAATTTTCCCTCCAAACTGCATGCCATCTTGACCTGGAAATACACTGTTCATTCATCTTCACTGGAACTAACGTCACCCCCTCCCCTCTGCAAGGGAGTACCTTTCACCAGAAAGACAGGAGTAGTTCTAGAAGGTGGTCAGCACCACCTTTTCAAGTACAATTGGATGATTAATATTGGCTAGCTGTTAATGACCATATCCCACGATTGAATAAAAAAAAATTCCTGCAGGGATCTGTGGCCAAGAAATTGAGGTAGTACAACCTTCCCTGTCACAGGAGAACTTTCTTCCAGTCCTTGAGTCATTAACATCATTTAAGGGGTTTCTAGATGAGCACTTGAATCGCCCGGATGTTGAAGGCTGTGGGTCAAGTGCTGGAGGATAGGATTAGTATGAATGTGTGTCCACTGGTCGGTGTGGATGTGGTGGATTGAATGGCCTGTTTCCACGCTGTTCAACTGTGTGGCTAATCACAGGTCCAATGCCATCTACAAATTCACCAGTGTCGGCTGAATCACGGGTGGTGATCAGTCAGCGTACAGGAGTGAGAGAGAACATCTGGATGAGTAGTGCCACAATAACAACCTCCCACTCAGTGTCTGCAAAACCACGGAGCTAATTGTTGACTTCAGAAAGGGGAAGTTGGGAGACCGTGCACCAGTTCTCATGGGCGAGTCAGAGGTGGAGAGAGTAATCAGCTTCAAATTCCTGAGCGTTAATATCTCGGATGACCTGCCCTGGGCACAGCACATTGATACAATCTACTTTCTCAGAAGCTTAAGGACATTTGGCACGTCACCAAGTACCCCAACAAACTTCTACAGATGTACTGTTGAAAGTCTCATGGCCTGGTACAGCAATCCCAACATATAGGAGGGCAGCAGAGACGAGTG
>JARFYF010000054.1:18572621-18587325 GCA_030265395.1 Rhina ancylostomus | reverse complement strand
TCATTTCAATTTTACTGCAAATTTAATGATTTTAGTTAGTGTGCACAGGTGATCTTGGTCTGCTGCTTTCTTCATCCAGTAGGATCAAGGAGGACTTACTTCCAAAACTCATTTTGTAGGTTCTGAGGTGACTGATGAGGTCAATGTGGGAATGCATGGAGTCCAGTCCATTCTCCAGATAGTTAACTGGTTGGTTAGCCCTTTCTACAAAGCCTTAGTCCCCAACAAAAATAACAATTTAATTTTTAATGCAATTTTTAAAAGGGGGTTGGAAGTATATGCTACTTCACTGTGAGGATCTCCACTATTTCACACACCTCCACTGGCTGAGATGCCTTCAGAGTAGCTTGCTGTAAGAAAAATAGAATTAATGCAGGATTGGTGTCAGTGGATGCTTGGCGGTCAGAAACAATGTGGTGAGCTGAAGATTCTGTGTCCATACTGTATGAATCTAACCTCTGGCAAAGCAGCTCTTCACTTCTTTCTAACTTGACATAAATGTACTTTTCTTTTACGTGCAAGGCAACATGAGATCTCTCTGGAATTATGGCCAAGAATGAAAACTTAGAGCTGCTAATTTAGTTCCACCACCATGCAATGCTTTGCTAACATAGCAGCTGCCCTGCACTTGAAGCAAGATGTTTTTGATATGTTGTTAATAATTTAGGTAAATATATGTATAATATTGACTGGTTAGTTGGAACCAAGTTATGGAAAATTCCAATTCCAAATTTCTTTGGTTTGTTCCCTAGCACTAGAGCAAACAGGTGAGAATCTCCAGGGTTTTTTCTAAATTGGTTTCTCTTTAATGTTCTCATTTGTTTCTCTTTCGTTTATTCATCAGCTAATCAGGTGATTGCATCAGAAGGCTAACAGATTCTGAGTTCAGTTCCTTCTGTTTCCATGTTGTTAAAGTATGCAGATATACAAACTCCTATGTAAAATATTGTCTCTGGAAATCAGTTATCAAAAACAAACAAAACCCTCAACAGACAAGTGACAACATTTAACGCCTTTTCTGCTCAGGGTTAGAAATTGTTGGAAACAACAGCATAAAATTTAACCAGATTTGGTTGAGACTGGCTATTTGTTTTGAGGTGATTAAATGGGGTGTCTGTGAACTCATTAGTGATTCAGAGGAATGTTTCTGGGGAATAAAGTAAACTTATGTACTGTTTTGCTGTTCTCCTGGTTGTATACTGAAACCATAAGTAATTATATAATTTACCAATACAATAGTTTTGGCCTGTTAATTACCTGACAATGTGATATGTGTTGTCTACTGCAGTGGGGAAGTGAGCCTTGATTATCTCTGGTATGTAGCAACTCCATAGTGAAACCATTAAGGTAACTGTTAATCCCGTGGTGTGTTCAATTCAAATCATGTGCAGGAGTGATTAGCCATTTCATAGGAAACATTAATTTGCTTACGAAAACTATCATTTAACTGTGAACTTGCATTGTGAAAAGGCCCAAGCTATTCCTCTGCATCATATACAGTGTAACACCTCAGAAGGTGGCCATTGAGTCCATGCTGAACCGTTTGAATCATGTGTCCCAAGTGTTGCTTTAAAACCGTCTAGCTGTAATTCTGTTAACTGCAGGAGTCAAATCTGAAGAGTGACTAAAATATATAATTCACAAGGAAGTACAGTTAATGCCTTGCTAGTAACTTGAAGACCTATTTCATTCTTACCTGGTTGCCCTGATTTGCTACATTACCTTGGAAACATTCTTGGTTGTGGTTGCCAAGATGCAAATAAAACTCTGATCTGTCACTCTTGGGGCTTTAGTGCAGGCAGGCAGATTTTCAAGGATATTAAATGTTATTCCTCTTTAAAAACCCACCACAGTTTAAATTCACTTTTTCTGTTACACAGTGTTACTGCAAATTTCTCAGTGAACCCATCATGTCTAAAAGAGGAACAGCAATCCCAGTTGATTTCAGGGGAGCACAGGACATGATGAATTTTAGGGGGTGTGGGAAACATTGCTTGAACTATTAATATTTCCAAATATTTGAATAGGGGATTGGAACAAATCGAGGCAAAACTTTTGCATGAATCTTAAGTGTTATTATCCCTTGCCATGAAGTTAGTTTGATTATGTGATAGGGAAATGTTTTGGATGAATGCATTAAGGTACATCCCTTAACCATATCTACTTTGTGTATCTAATGTGAATGTGGTGAAATGCCCCATGGTCTTGTTGCAGGAAAAAAATGGCAAACACACTGAGATCGAATCATGTTTATAGATTCTGCGGGTCCATTTACCGTTGTACTGACGGTGTGCTTCATTTCTGTGGTTCTGTTTGTTTTCTAGTGCAGATTTTTTTACACCATTTCTAAATGATCAGTTTCGATACATTCTTCAAATACTACTTCCTGTGACAGTTCTACAACTTGCATCAGGGTTCTGCAAAATAGAACTGGTCTGTATCCAACAAAAACAGCACGACCTTGCAGGAATGTTCTTTAACTCTCCTTATCTGTCTCACCACCTCCTTTTGCCTCCTGCTCTCAGGCCAGCACTCTACCCAAGAGAGGGGCATTTCTTATTTGGCTGCTAATTGTTCTCCACTAATCTAATGTGGTTCAAATCATGAAACTCACCCACCATACTAAGATGAGATCAACATACTTTGGAATTGCTGGGACAGTTAATCGAGATTCTGTTTATTGTTTGGTGGTCTGACGTGGGAAATCACATTGGTACTAAAAGCTAAGATATAGCAGCCTGGCCACCATTCTACAGTGTAATAAAATCCCAAGTTGCAAAGGAGACCACCAAGCAGAGAGACAGTGTTTAAATAGAGGCGGGGGGGGGGGGGGGGAATTCTGACACTGTTACTCTGGGGACACTTCAGTGAATCTGTGTTTATTGATTTGGGGAGTATAAGCAGGGTCCTGGATCAACTTCCTGGATGTTAGGAATGAAGATGATGTACATCGTTGCCAACTCTGCAGAAACTTAAAAAGGCAAGAGAGCTGGGAAGTGGGATGGTGAAAAGTAAGAAAGGAAGATCTTGCAATCTTCAACCAGTGTTTCTTCCAGCTGTGTGGAAGCTTGGCTTGATTACTGCATTAGCCCTTCCCCCATCATTCCTTTCCACCCCCGTGCCATCTCTTGGCCCTGATCAACACAAGCCAAAGTGAGCAAGCTGTACCAGTGTGCCCAATCCGCGCCGACAGCTGGCTGGTGCTGTATAAATGAGGCTTAAATAATTAAAAGGAATCAGGGCTCCCACTAAGCTCCAGTGCAGGCTGGCAGGAGTTGGAATTATCTCTTCTATCTCCATCTCTGTCTCATGGGGATCAAAAATAAGAAACTTGGTTGCCAAGAAATAAGCCCTCGGAATATTTACCTTCCCTTACAGAACAAAAACTAAACAAAATAATTACTTGGCTTCAAAATTAAGTTATTTTTGATCAGAGTAATAATCAATCCTTCAAATTCTCTTTTCCTCTCTCCTTCCCCTCTCTTTACTCTCTTCCTTTCTGCCCTCTCCCATTCTTCCTCCTCTTTTTCTCCCTGTCCTGCCACTCTCTGTCTCTCCCTTCTACTTCCTTTCTGCAAACTCCCAATCTCCCCTCCTCTTAACATAGAATAGAACAGCACAGGAACAGCCTTCGGCACTCCGCGTCTGTGCTGAGTATGATGCCAGTTTCAACTAATCCCATCTGCCTGCACGTGGTCCATTATCCCCTAATTCCATGTTCCAGGAACTTTCCACTCTCTATGTAAAAAGAAAAACTTGTCTCATGAATCTCCTTTAAACTTCCCCACTCTCCCCATAAGCCTATGCCCTCTAGTATTTGACATTTCCACCCTGGGAAAGAGACTCTGACTGTCTACCCTATCTGTGCCTTTCATAATTTTATATACTTCTATCAGGTTGCCCCCTCAGCCTCTGATTCTCCAGAGAAAACAATTCAAGTTTGTCCAACCTCTCCTTATAGCTAATACACGTAAATCCAGGCAAAATCTTGGTGAACCTCTTCTGCACCCTCTCCAAAGCCTCCACATTCCTTCCTATCACATAGCAACCAGAACTGCACCTAATACTCCAATCTGGCCTAATCAGAGTTTTACACAGATGCAAGATAACTTACAAACTTTTATACTCAATGCCCCAATAGATGAAGGCAAGCATGCCATTTGCCTTCTTTATTACCCTATTTACTTGTATTGCCACTTTCAGGGGGCAATGGACTTGGACCAAAGATACCTCTGTACATCAATGCTCCTTAGAGTCCTGCCGTTTACTATATACTTTCATTATGCATTTGACCTCCCAAAATGCAACACCTCACCTTGCCTAAATTAAACTGCATCTGTCATTTCTCTGCCCAAGTTTCCACCTGATCTGTATCTTGCTGTATCCTTTGATAACCTTCTTCGCTATTCATAGCTCCGCCAATTTTTGTGTCACTTGCAAGTTTGTTTTCATTGGCATCAATAGGAAGTTTAAACTGGTCCAATGGAGAATAAGAAACCTCATCAATAAGTGAGGTGGAAAATCTGTTCCTCTGCTTTTTCTTAAAAAAAAGCTCAATTCATATTGAGCTTTAATGAAGTTAAAGTATGAACTTTAAAGTTCATACTTTAATGAAGGTTTTGACATTTATAGCTTTAAGCTTTTCCTTGAATTACTTTTTCTAAACAGAGTTAACTCCAGATAAACTTTTTGATGAAAACACTCCAGCAGTTCAAATAATGGATTGGGGAAATGGATCAATGTGAAACAGCTACACTGCATAATCCCAATGCAGATTGCACCATTGCAGGAACAAGGTATTCTTCCTCTTCACTAGCTGGGTGATATTGTGATTGAATGCATTGTCCAAGCTGTCTGATTGACACGTATTGTGATGGGTTCTACAGGCGGTGAGCGGCCTGCACTACAGATTACCACCCAGTTACTGAATGGGAAAACTATCTCTTAACAGGCTCAAGCTGTGGATTTTGGGAGCTGCAGAGGCTTGAAGTAAAAGCTGTAATGACAACTGAAGAAGGATTTCAAAGGAGTTGTGTAAACATGTTATTGTGATGTTTATAATTACTTTGAATATGTTTGCCTTTATTCTGAATGTGAGGAAGGTGATATTTGTGTTTGTCCATTATATGAGTTGAGCTCTCAGTGAATCAATAGCTTGTTTTTCTTATCAGCTATGATCATTTTCATCATATTCAATGGCAAAACCAGGCTGAGCTTGGTTGGAAATGGTCAGCCTCTCTGTTCAGTGTTGACTGTATACTACTGAAGCCCAGTTTCAGCCCCAATAATTTTTTTCTTTTGGAAAGCATTTTAACTGACTTATGGGGTAAGGGTGGACTTGAGGAGATTCTGATGTTCACTTGCTAGAACTTTAGTTGCTTTCTGAAAGGCAAAGTGTACCTCCCTCCCTAAGAATAAAAGTACTATTTGCTTGTAGCTGGAATAATAATGAGAGGGTTTATCAAGAGATTTCCCACAGCAAGTGGTTTATACAAGAGATGAGTTCCTTGTACACTAGCATTCCAACCAAGGCATAACATTAGGGCTTGGCAAAGTCACTCCCAGTCTAAATGATGTTGCATAGTCGTCCTTGAAAACATCTCAGAACTGGTGTCTACACTGGGAGAGCTATCCCAGAATATGATTCTGTGAGTATGACAATGTGCCAGACTCCTCATCACAATATCTAAAATATATAAAATAAGAGGTATTTGAAATCATGAGGAGTGTAGAGTCATTGTTGTCCAGAAACCTAAATGGAACATCACATAAATACTGTGGAAGGAAATTCTTTCCAATTAACTGGATGAGTCCAGCTCCAACAATGTGTAAAACCAGTCCAGGCTTGGTCAAGACTCAACACTATCCAGGATAAAATTGTCTTTTTGATTGGTACATCTCCCACTGCCCTACATGTTTATTGCCTCCAGCGCTGTGCACCAAGGTTACAGTGTGTTCCATCTATTCATTGCAGTTAATCACCCAGGATATTCCAACAGCACCTCTGAACCCGTGACGTCTACTACTGAGAACTGCAGGGGCCTCAGGGACACCATCAATTGCCATCCTGACTTGGAAACATTACCATTCTTTCATGGCCACTGGTTCCAAATCCTGGAAACCTTTGCCCAACTGTACACTTTCACAGAATGTTTGCAGTGGTTCAAGAGGGTGGCTGAGTACCACATTTTCAGAGGAATTAGGGATCAACAGAGACAAATACCGGATCTGCCAGTGACACGCAAACTTCCCAAATTAGTAAATAATATCCTATATTATGTTTTGAAAATATGCCTGTTTTTGAACATTATACTTGTTCATGCCCAAAAGAATTAAGCATTCCTAAATATGTTTTTAAGTAGAGCTGGGTATGTATTGACTTGGAAGTAAGCATACTTTCAAAATCTCCCTATTTAACTGAGGAAAAGGGTTGGATAGATGTAACAGGAGCTTAGGTGGTAGCACATCAGCTGCCTGTTATATATTTGACTACCATGATGCTGAATGTCAGATGGGGTTGCTGAAAGCCATCCAGTTACCTTTTCATTTACAGCCACAAGTTCACTTCAGATTGTGGATTCGTCTGCGCAGGCTGTAAATATTTGTTGAAACGCAAGTATGCAATTGATGCATGAAGCTAACATAATTGTAGTTCTGGAGTGGTTTGAATATAAGTTATGGTTATCAGATCTGGCTTCTGGCTGCTTTCAGTATGAGATGGATGTGGGTAATTTTTGGAAAGCGAATGGAACACAACATGGGAAAGATTCATGTTTTTGTCTGAAGCAAATATTTCCTGTTTTATTGAATTTAATTATTATTTCCATCTCAAGGTCCTTGTGCATGACCTTGAGGTTCTATGCTATTTTGTTCCATTTTAAACATGTGTAAAAATAATTGCATTGAAGTGCTTCAGGCAGAAAAGAAACTACTAAGTATGACCCTTTTAAATTCTGTTTTGAACAGTGTAAAGGAAGGTATGTTGTGAAACTGTGGGAGAGAAATTGATCTTTGGTGGCTGGCACTAAATATTCACCTTCCATTGACCATGCTCACTAAATAAGGAGTTGTCTTGGCCTGTGTATATGTGTGTATATACACACACATATATATAAATTACGTAAAACAACGTTTATTCATGGGAACAAATAGCCAGTTGTAATTGGAGCTGGTAATTTATAATACAAATGTTTTCAATAAGAGATGAATTAATAATCTTGGCAAATAAAACAGTTTACACTGGACATTAGTTTCCTCAAATAATTTGCAGGAATGTCAATTATTCTCCTACAGCTGATTTGTATTATTTATTGACATTTTAGTAATAATTTAAAACTGGGAGGACTGTCATCCATGGTTTTGCTAGGAACCACGACCTCTGTTCTTTGGGGATTGATACCATTACAAAGACTGTCACCTTTCACCCCTGTAACATGTCCAGTGTCTGCTTTTGCCTGCCAATACATTCTGCTGAAACCCTAATCTTTTTGGTTCACTGAGTTCTGACTTTTCCTGGCTGACATCCCATCTTCTACCTTCCACACTGCTGCATGTAACATGACCTGCAATGTCTTGCTATGCACTACCCCTGTGCTCACTGACTATAGTGGCTTTTAGTCCACTTCTGCTTCAAGTTTAACATTCTTATCTGCTAGTTCAAATCCCTCTGCAGCCCCCTGCTGCCTAACTCCACACCATCCCCTGTGAACTCTGTATTCTTCTTAATCTGATGTATTGATCATCACTGTGATTCCTTCACCATACAGCCTTGACATTGATCAATGGAATTCCCTTTGTAAAGATCCAAATCTTTCTATTTGTTGCATTTCTTAAAATTTATGATTTCAATCAAGTATTAAGCCACCAATTGTAACATCTTTTTATAATGGTGTCACTTTAAGAATGCTTACCCTCCAGTGTAGCACCTTAATATACTTTCCAATTGCACTACAGGTGCTTTGTCCATTTGTCAATTAATAGAAAATTAAGCAGACTCTGTTAAAGGCCTCACCTTTTCATGCCGACACGCACCCTCTCTCCATGTAGTCCGTCATGGTCAGTCATGTGTGAGAAAAGACTCTGTTCCCTAACCATGTAATGGTGCTGAATCATTGTACACTATAAATGTAGTTTATCTTAGGAACTGTTCAATTAGTCATAGAGTGAAACTGAAAAGCTATTACATCTGCATGTCCAAAGTCATGAAATCATTGATTTATTTGTTTGCTTTAGTACAGCAATAAAAATGACAAACAAAACTGACATGCAGATTAGGATCGATTAAGGAGTGTGGTTATATATTAAAATTATTTAGTGATATTTGAGAACTGCAGAGCTTCTATAATTCTCAGTAACATGCTGAGATTGACAGACTGATTCATAATGTGACAGATTAGATCTTGGAAGACACTGTAAAGGAGTCTGATTGGCTGAGAACTGTTACAATCCATTCAATCAACCAACACCCATTCAAGCCTTGCATTTTTCATTTTTATGCTTCAAAGCCCATGTTGTGAAATCAGAAAAAGAAAATAGATCACAGCTGAAAATCAATTCAAACTATTATTAAAAAAGAAAGCTGCCCACATCTGTAATCCTGTGTACTGTGATGGCTGGGTGGATTTATTGAAATTTTAGTGCTGCTTCCCTTATTGCTCATCATAGTGACTCTTGGTGCATGAATGCTTAATATCAATTCATCTCTTTCCTCCTGTCTAATAATATCACTTCAGTGCTGTACCAGTTTTGTTTTACATGATAAGGTACAGAATGGGGAAAATATATTGAGTGGACGCCGAGACTTGTGGTTTTTTGCTATTCATTCATGGGATGTGGGCATTGCTGGGAAGACCTTGTGTAATCTCTGTTTGCTAATCGCCTTGGAAAACTGGTGGTGAGCTGCTGCCTCAAAGAACTGCAGTCCTTTTTGGTGGCGATTCTGTCGGGTGAGGAGTACTCAGGCTTTGATCCCATGACCCAACAAGATTTGGAGGTGGCAATTGAGTTGCAAAACTACAAGAACCTGTATTCAAATATCCTATTCCACTCTGCAAACTTGCTCAGACCATCTTACCTACCAAACAGCTTGTCATGATTCAGTTTTGAATATTTGTCATTTCTAATTCTCATTTACTTTATTGTCATTGATGAAAATTAGAGGCTAATTAGATCTTTTCATGAAATGGCTGCTGGCTTCAGTTGATAATACTCTGAATCAGATGTGGATTAAAACCCCACTCCAATATCTGAGTACATAATCCAGGCTAATGCTCTGGTACAGTACTACAGGACTATAACATTGGTGGACCTGTTATCATTTGGATGGGCCTTTCTGTTCGATAGGTATTGTTCCTCAGGCAATCAATGACTTTACTCAGTATCCAGGATAACATTTGTTTCTTCAGTTAATACACTGCCCATCAAAGATGCTTGAATTGGCCAATTGATCTTGTTTTGGACAAGGCCAATGTAGTGCCATTTTGCAATTTTCATTAATTTTAGGTTTGTGGTCACTTGGAAGTTTTTCAAGAGACACGATGGAATGCATAATATATTAAGGCTTACTTTTGGATTCAAGTTGTTTTCTGTTATTTTTAATAATGATTGGGTGGAAAATAGAAAGATAATACTCTGCTGCAGTTTGTTCAAGTCACAGGCTGAGATACATAGGATGAAAATTAGTTTAAGTCCACTTTTGGGACCCAAGTGATTGCTGTTTACAGAACACAGTTGTAAAGAACCTGAGAATTGTCTGAAATTGAGCATCTCAAGTCTCCTGAGTAAATCTGATGGATTTTAATGTTGGCAGTGACCTTTGGGTCAATTCATGGAAGGGGGCTGGAAATGGCAATAATGTTGGGGCGAGGTTTTTGGGATCGTGAAGGTAGAAAAGAGAGATGAACTAGGGCAAGGGGTTAGGTGGGAGAATGTGTGTTTGGTTAAAGTAGGCTTGTTAGGTTCTACAGTACTGTGAAGCATTGAGGTGCATTCCATATTACTATGTTTGGGAATGAAAAGATTACTTATGGCTGCTACTTTAGACTTTTTTAAGGGCTGATTACAGTACAGGAGATGCAAAAACACCTATGTTCTGCTCTGGTTCCAACTAGAAGGTTGTAAAGTGCTTAGAAGATAAGATGTTGTTCTTCTGATTTATGTTGGGTCTCACTATGGCAATGGAAGAGGCTACAGACAGGTTGGAATAGGAGTGGAATTGAGAATTAAAGTGATATGCAATGGGAAGCTCAGGATCATCCCAACAGACTGAGCTCAGGTGCTCCATAAAGTGATCACCCAACTTGCATTTGGTTTCCGCAGAGGAGGCCACATTGTGGTTGGAGCCTTTGCAAGGAGATGTACGTCATTCTGTTTGTATCTGTTGGTAAAATTGGATCCATTCACTGTTCAAGCCACAGCACATAGTGTAAGAATTCTCCGAATGTAGAGATCATTCAGTGTTCCTCCCGGGTTCCAGTTATGTGTACTGAATGTATAGCTCTCCACTGTCTAAAATGGCTATTGGTTGAAGTACACATGCAACTTTTGTACTGCTTCTGTGAAAGGTTTATTTCCAGCTTTTTGTGAAGCTTCCAAATTAGTAAGGATTTTATATTTTTCAGCATCAGTAAGATCACCTGTAATGAAAATATTTTAAAATTCCTTCCTTGTTCTTTCCTGATTCAGCAGCAAGAGGTATTTGCAAACAAAGGAGGTACTGCACATGTGTTAAAGGTTATAGAAACTACTTTATTAGAGTTATATAAAATACAGAAAGGAAGAAGAATACCTAAAATACAGAAGGAAGTGAAATAGTACTTATCAACCCATCAATGAACTGATCTATATGATGCCAGAGGGACCCTCGGGCGTCCGACAGCCTTTCACTCAGCCTTCTGTCTGTGTCTTAGCACTGGTCGCGACCCAGCCGAAGGGAAGGTCCCAATTTTCACAAAGAAGGTGCCCACTGTTATACCCCTCAAAAACTGAACATAACTTTTACCCCAGTATTTTTCCATTCCTTAGTGGTACCAGCCTGCAGCTTCTTATCACTCACTACCTTTGGCCTAAACACCTAACTTGGAAACAGAGACAACAGGTCTGTAGAGAAGAAAATATTCTTCACCAGTATCTAATCTCAAGGATGTGCATCCGTACTCCCGTAAGTTCTCAAAACATTCCCACAGACTGCGCTGAAACCATTTTGTGTTATGCACTACTTCACATACTAAGGAGGAATCAGAGATTACTTTTGGCTAATTTAACTCTTTCCTTACATTGCCCTTTTGCTGCACTCAGTGGTTGTGCATTTTTAACGTGATCTTCTACCTTAAAAATAACATTACACTGAAAGAACATGTCCATCCTTTCCATGTGGCTGACTCACTTGCTTGATTTCACACCTCCAGGCTGCCTATATTATCCGCCTGTGTTTGAGCCAGCACTTTAGCCCAATTCCTGGTTAAGCAGTGACACTGATTTAAAATATCCTGTGTGTTTAACTCCTCCACACTTAGTGTGGCCATTAGTCATGCAGACTTTCACTGCTTTTTGTTCTTTAACCTTTCCTCTTTTGGCATGCCAATGCCTGTGCAAATTCACCAACTTAATGACTACCCGGGGAATACCTACTGCATTTCTACCTTCCTGTGTGCAGAGCTTGCAGGTTCAGTAAGGATTGCTGATAATGAGAAATACTTCAGAGATGCTGCAAAAAAATTTTTCAACTGCTGCATTTCTCCCATTGGTGCTGATCTGCATGAGGACTTAAGATTATCCTCTTCACCATTTGTGTCATATTTGGATGTGTCCTGTGAACCAGTCTTGTGATGCTGGTAAACTTTTAACTATAAGAAATCTCCAAGAGATAATCAAGAGTTTAAGGACAAGAAAAATTACAGACTATCAACAACTAAAGTGTGCTGATGTCATATCCGAAAGGATTTTTATATAATACATGATTTATTTACATATTTACACACAAAATGCTTCACACCAGTTGGGAGAAGCAAATGGACACCCTTCTATGCTTCAAGTCATGCTGTAAGAAGGATTGAAAACTGGAAAAACTTTGCCAACTGGAGTTGCTCACATTTACATAAAAGCTTCAATTATCAGAGGTCTGTATGCCTTGGTGTTTAGAAAAGTGACGGGTGACCTTATTCGAACATACAAGATCCCAACGGTGCTTGACAGGGCAGATGTTGAGATGTTTTCACAAGTGGAGGTGTCACAAACCAGGGACAAGGCTACAAAATAAGGGGCCAGTCATTTAAAACAGAGTCATAGAGAAATACAGCACTGAAAGAAGCCCTTTGACCCAATTTGTCAATGCCAACCAAGGTGCCCATTTGCCTACATTTGGTCCATAACCCTCTAAACCTTTCCTATCCATATACCTGGCCAAGTGCCTTTCGATTGTTGTTAATGTACCTGTTTCAACCTCTTCCTCTGGCAGCTCATTCCATATACTGACCACCCTCTGGGTGAAGAAGTTGACCTTCAGATCCCTTTTAAATCTTTCCCCTCTCACCTTAAACCAACTCCCTCTAGTTTTTGATCCCCTTTCTCTGGGGGAAAAAGACCTTCACCCTCAGTTTCCTATGCTCCTAGGAAGTCCTAGCCTGTCCAACCTCTTCCTATAGCTAAGGCCCTTGTGTCCTGGCAGCATTCTTGCAAATCTCCTTTTGCACTCTTTCCAGCTTAATGACGTCTTTCCTATAACATGGTGACCAAAACTGTACACAATGCTCCAGGTGTGGCCTCACCAACATCATGTACAACTGCAACATAACGTCCCAACTCCTATACTCAATGCACTAAATGATGAAGGCCAGCATGCCAAATGCTTTTTCACCAACTTGTCTACCTGTGACATCACTTTCATGGAAGTATATACTTGCACTCCTAGGTCCCTCTGTTCTACAACACTCCTCAGGGCCCAACTGTTCACTGTGAAAGTCCTACCCTTGTTTGACTTCCCAAAATACAACACCTCACACTTATCTGGAATGAACACCATTTACCATTCCTTGCCCATTTACCCAGTTGATCAGGATTCCCTTGTAATTTTTGATAAACTTGTTCACTGTCTATGATACCACGTATTTAAGTGTCATCTGCAGACTTTCTAACCATGCCTTGTTCAGGTGTGTAGAAATCTCTTCTCTCAGAGGGTAGTGAATCTCTGGAATTCTCTGCCCCCAAGGGTAATGGAGGACAATCACTGGATATATTTAAGGTGGAGAGAGATAAATATTTAAAAGATCAAAGAATTAAAGGTAATAGGGAGCTGGCACTGAAAATGAATTGAGGGACGAGGTAGCCTACTCCTGCTCCAATTTTCTTGTGTTCTTGTGGAAGATGTTCAGTTCAAGTCTGTACTTACTTGGGCTGGACACGGGTAGCTCAATGTGAATTAAATCATTGATTAATTTCATAAGATTATATATTTTTTTGATAATGAGGAGAAAAAGACACAATAGTTTATTCAAAATGCAAATTCAATTGCTCTAACAGTAAATCTCAGTAACAAAATGCTTATGTACCGTTTTCATATTCTAAAATGCTGACTTGTTTGGATAAGGCATTCTCTTTGTAAGTGCACACCATGGTAATCACAATCCCACTAAACCAGGTAACTCAACCTGGCAATTATGACAGGAATCAATAGGAGCAATGGGATTCCAGTAAGTGTAATTGAGAGGTGCACCATTCAGATTTTGAAGGGCCATGAGATACTGTGGAGTTTTTCCTTTGCCTCTCTGTTTTTGAATGAGAATATAGGATTTAATCTGTTTCAGTATGTGTTGTAGCCATATCAGCTACTACCTTAAGGGTAAGTTTCCTTGATTTCTGTACATGGAGGATAACAGGTTTATGTATAAGAGGGTCTTTAATAATTGCAATTTCATTGATTCCTTCAGTCTAATTTCTGTGTTGCTGTTGAATGTATGAAGTTCAGGATGCTTTGGTTTACTATCCAGACTTTTAACAACTGAAAACAGATTCATATGTAAGATTAGATGGGATTCTATTGAATAATTGGAAGTTTTAAGTTAATCCTTGAGATGTTTAATCTGCTCTGTGCAGCACTTGAGGATTTCCTTGTCGTTGATGAACATGTGGTGTTTTGATTGAAATACTGGAGCTAATTCTGGCAGCTTTGATTTGTTCCTGCCTCACTGGTTCATGATAGATGAAAGGTCTGTATTGCATTTTCAGATTTAAAACATAATTACCTCCTGTTTTGTTTGACTTCAACAATTTTCTCTAAAAGATACTGATGAAGAGTAGTTTTGCCTTGGTACTGGTTAAACCAAAGCCACAGAAAAATTCATCCACCGAGGTGGAAAAAGACTTAGTTATTTTACTTTTAAAATTTTTGATGGGTGGGGTGCGGGGGTGGAAGGGAATATTAGCATTCTTGCTACTCCAGAGATGATTTAGCATCACAAATTAGGGATGAATTTCTCACCAGCTCTACATACCATAGGGAATACTCTTGGGATAAGAAAAGTTAACAAACTGGCTGGAACCTTCACATGATGCAAAGCATTAAGCTGACTTTTTAAAATTCATTTTAGGGATATGGGCTTTGCTGGCAAGGCTGGCATTGCATGAGTTAACAAGGGTGGTCCTGTTAAACCCATCATTAATTTACTAAACTTTAACTCCATAAGTTATAGGGAGAGGTTGAGCAGGCTAG
>JARFYF010000054.1:18489379-18503134 GCA_030265395.1 Rhina ancylostomus | reverse complement strand
ATTGAAGAATAACACAATCCACCTGAGATACATTAATAGACAATAAATGGCTCAAAATAGAAGGAAAT
This sequence comes from Rhina ancylostomus, assembly GCA_030265395.1. Taxonomy (NCBI): domain Eukaryota; kingdom Metazoa; phylum Chordata; class Chondrichthyes; order Rhinopristiformes; family Rhinidae; genus Rhina; species Rhina ancylostomus. The sequence continues at coordinate 18,503,066 of JARFYF010000054.1, read as the reverse complement.
ACATTACCAGAATGATATGAGAAATGAAAAAGCAATTGAGTGCATGAAGGGCTAAGGACATAGGGCAGGATGTTGAGAATGTGCTGCTTGAGGCGATGCATGCAAATTTATTGTCGTAATTTCTGAATAATTGCATGTTTATTACTATTTTAACAATCAGTAAAGGAGTCTTTGAAAAAAATGTATGAAATTAAATGATGTCTATTGTTATCTTGCTGGTCTTGAAGTATAATGGAATCAGAATTCATGAATATATGAATACTTGTTGTCTCAGCAGCATGTAGGAAATAACAAGACAAGCAAAAGAGTAATGACCAAGCAGGGGAGTTGAACGCTGATTAATTCATCAGTGTGAGCAATGCTGCCACAGATGCATCTGCTGGATTTATTAAAAAACCATAATCAGTTTGATTCTCATGTTATTGTATAGAAGACAAACACCCATGTTGTGGTAGTGAGTGGAAAATGTGCTGAAAACTGACAGCATAATCTAAACTTCCTATAGCTTGCCCATTTGCTCTTATACATTTTATGATTAATGCCTTTGGTCTGTTGTGCTTCTAACATATCAGCAGGAGTAGAATGGATGCTATCTAATGCAACAACTTCTTTTTGTGTTGCCTAGAAAAACTATTGTGTGTAAATTTGTTACTTTAATAAAATAAAGGTTCAATAGCTACTTGATGGCACCGAGCACCCCAAGATATTTGGGTACAGGACAGGAGTTTACAATGCAGCTCAGTGACTGGACCTCATTGTATATAGCCAGTTGTATAAGCACTTGATGCCCAATTTGTTCACTAAGAAGCAAACCTTTGATGCCCCATGTGAATTCAGTGTGAGATGGTCCAATATTAATGTTATGGGTGGAAGTACAGAAACTTCGTTGTTGGATTTTTGAGCACAAGTCAACAGCTTGCTATTGTTACCTGTGGCTTTCAGCCTCTGGATTGAATGCACGTGGCCAATAAGGCTCCCTTAAATTTATGTCTTCATAAAGCAAACTATTGCAGATGGTTGAAGTTGGAAAGGAAAACAGAATAAATACCCGAAATACACAGCAGGTCAAACTCGATGATAAAAGATCATCCATTCTGATGAAACCTGCTTGGTTTCTCTTTTCTCAGATGTGGTCAGACCTGCTGAGTACTTTCAGAATTTCTGTTTTATTAACCCTGCATTTTGGCTGGTGGGGAGTATCTTCATATGGCAGGAGTTTGTCAGGCGTAATATGTACTAATATGGAGATGAAAGAAAGCAATGCTCCTTCAGGGTCAGTTGCAACTCAGTCATGAGAAGCAAACACAAAGACACTTTCAATATGTGGAGAATAGAATGAAAAGTGAGCTCCAAAATTAAATTCAAAACTATCTTTAGCCAAGGTTGAACTTGATTGAACTTGAAGTGTAAAATGATTGAAAAGCTTGATCAGAATGGCCAAGAGTGTTTGTGAATGAGCTCAGTGGTAGACTCTCCCTCTAATCTCCATGTCTTCACTCTCACAAAGGTGCTGTTTTTGCTGTTGCAATGTTGCCTGGTCCTGCCCTTCCTGCAGTCCCTCTGCTGCAGAAGCTCCCTTGTATCCTCGATCTTGGTTGTTGCGATTCCCAGTAAACTCCAGCCTGTTCAATCATTATTGCCCATATTGTATCCATGACAAAAGCTACACACCAATCAAACTTGTTTTATGGAATAATTTGATTCCAAGTACTCTGGTGCTCAGATTTAACATTAATATCCTTGTTATTGTGACAGAAAGGAAAGGAAGAAAATATATCATCAAGCAATGGGTGGAGATTAATCAAATTGTGACATGAAATAGAGGAATTGGTAGGTAGTAGGAGAGGGCGATGAAAAGGGACAAGAGCAAAGAAAAGGAAGGACAAGGAAAGGGCTGCAGTCTCGTTTAGGTAAAATTGCTGACTGAACAAGTATTGTCAGGCAGCTTGCTGACAGCTGGTTGGGCCTCATGGAGCTGGGCCATAGGAGCAGCTTGAAAAGATGAAGGCCTGTTTGATGGAGGGGTGAGGCTTTGGGAGGTGAGGAAACCATCAGGAGGCTTTTTTTGAGAAGCTTCATCCTCGCCCCAAAAAATTCCTGCACCAAACCTTCCATTTAAATCAATGAGGGTTTATCTATTGCAACACAGAAGGGAGCCATTTGGCCCACTGAGTCCATGCCAGCATCCATAGAGCAATCTCATCCATCCAATCCCTTCTCTCCTTTATTTTCTCAGTTGCTCTGTGCCTTACTCCCTCTCATATATCCACCGAACTGCCCTCTGATTTTCCTTGTCACTTCCTTACACTAAGGCGTATTAAATTGCTGATGAACCCACCACTCTGTCTTTGGGATGAGGTAGGAAAGCAGGCACCCAGTGGAAACACACATGGTCACGGAGGGAGCATGCCATCTCCATACAAGACAGCACCTGAGATTGGGATGGAACTCACAGCCCTGGAGCAGTGAGGTGCTTTGAGTGGCATTTCACACCGTTTCTGACTGGATGATTTTTACAGCATGGTCAACACTGATAGCATTGAAGATTCCCTCACTTACTCCCTCTTGCAGGACTTTGAACCGGGGAGGGTGCTGCACATCTAAACCAGGATAGTACACAAGCTGGAGGGGAAGGTGGATGTGCCACCCACCTCCTGCCCTTGTCCTCGTGGACATCGCAGTTTCCAAGCTACTGCTAAAGAAGCTTTGGCATCTGTGGCCATTCTAAAGTCAGTGGCGGAGGGAGCATATGTTAATTCATCTGTACGGTCTGCCATTCAAGGCCTGATGGGACCAGGCTCCTTGAGTGTTGTTGAAGCTGCATCTAACATTTGTCCCAAATAAAAGCAGAAAATGCTTAATGCTCATTACATCAGGCAGCATCCATGGAGTTAAGATTTCAGATGAAGAACCTTCCATCAGAGCTCAGAAGTTCCTTTCTCTTTGATTTTGGGGATGTAAAGGGATCTAGTGCTGATACACCAAGGGATCTTGGGGTCCATGTCTATAGCTCCCTGCAAGTGGCTACATAGGTTGATAGGGTGTTAAAGAAGGAATCTGTAATGTTGGCCTTTATTAGTTGAGGCACTAAGTTTAAGAGTTAGGAAGTTATGTTGCAGTTTTTTAAAACTCTGGTTAGGCCGCATCTGGAGTATTGCATTCATTTATGGCCATCCCATTACAGGAAGGATGTGGCGGCTTTGGAGAGGGTTCAGAAGAGGTTTACTAGGATGCTGCCTGGATTAGAGGACATGAGCTATAAGGAGAGGTTGGACAAACTTGGGTTGTTTTCTCTGGAGCGGAGGAGGCTGAGGGGAGACCTGATAGAAGTTTATAAGATTATGAGAGGCATAGATAGACAGTTGGTATCTTTTTCCCAGGGTGGAAATGTCTAATACTAGAGGCCATGCATTTAAGATGAGGGGGGTAAGTTCAAAGGAGATCTGCAGAGTAAGTTTTTCTTTACACTAAGAGTGGTGGGTGCCTGGAATGCACTGCCGGGGTGGTAGTGGAGGCAAATATGATGAAAGCATTTAAGAGGGTCTTAGACAGGCACATAAATATGCAGAGAATGGAGGGATATGGATATTGTGTTGGTAGAAGGGATTAGTTTAGTTAGACATTTAATTACTAGATATAGATATCTTTTTATTACTCACATGTACATTGAAACACACAGTGAAATGCATCTTTGCATAGATTTTCTGGGGGCAGCCTGCAAGTGTCGCCACACTTCCGGTGCCAACACAGCATGCCCACAACTTCCTAATCCGTACATGTTTGGCATGTGGGAGGTAACCAGAGCACCGGGAGGAAACCCACGCAGACACGGGGAGAACATACAAACTCCTTACAGGCAGCGGCCGGAATTGAACCCGGGTTGCTGATGCTAACAGCTACACTAGTTCGGCACAACATTGTGGGCTGTAGGGCCTGTTCCTGTGCTGTCCTGTTCTGTGTTCTACATTGATCAATTTATTTTAAACCAGCCAACTCCTCCACTGAGATAGAGGAAAGATTTTCAGGTGAATGTGTTTCAGCTAAATGGAACAAGTAGGAGAAGAAATATATGGCTGAGTGAAGAGGGATGCAAGAAGGTTGCATTGACTATAAATGCCAACGTAGACCAGATGGGTTTTATTCTGTGCAGCAGCCTCTGTGTAATTCTATGCAAGTGTTGTTACGATCCCACCGATAATTTCAAGACCTTGCTTTTTTTGTCCTCAGAATACACAAACATAAGTATGTAATATCCATGGCTTCCCAGTAAGTTGCAGTCTTGGAGAATGCAACCTGTATCAGGTTGGATAGCCTATTATGTTAGGAAGACAGTGTAATACTCTAACTTGGGTAGAGGAAGCAGGTGTGGACAAGTTGAACTCTTGCTTATTAATAGCCAAATCATTATGCATTCCTTGCCAGATAAAATGAGAATCTGACTGAAAAATAATGAAGCCTGCATGATTCAATTTAAATCCTAAACACCTGTGGTGCTAGCTGAAAGGAGTATTTCTGTTTATCATTCTGTTTATTTCAGATATGTTTATGGAAATAAGAACTAAACACTTCTTTCATCTAGTTACCAATTTCAAAATTGGCCCATCAGTGAGCTGGAGAAATGTTTGTGCTGATGTGCAGTGCATTGTAAATCATAAAGTAATTTGAAAAGAAAGACCTAAATTACCGTAATAGCCAGAAAAAAGTTTTATTTAAATCACATAAGGCTACTAATAAAATTCAAAATAGCTTCATTTAGCGAATTCTATTGTGATTGGCCAACAACTTAAAAGTGCAAATATCTATGGTTGTCAATGCAATACATAGTCTCCATTGTATTTCCCTTCTGACCTGACATAGAGTTAATGGAACTTGCTATGTTTTGGACTTACAAAATTCATCAATTCTGTTCTTCAAGCAAGGAGCCAAACTCCAAAGGTGTGCCCATTGTGGTGATGACACAGTCATGCAGAATTTCCTACCTGTGCGTCCCTCAAAGTGCCTAAGTGGAATAAGTCATAGCTTCTCTGTAGCTGTAGCTGTGACACTTCATACTGTTATTGTTTTTTTTACCTGTACTACATCAATGCACTCTGTACTAACTCATTGTAACTGCACTTTGTAATGACTTGACCTGTACAATCGGTTTGTAAGACAAGCTTTTCACTGTACCTCAGTACAAGTGACAATAATAAACCAATACCAATAGCATGGAAGCAGGCCCTTCAACCCTCTGAGTCTATCAAGCATCAAACACCCATTTACACTAATCCTATACCAATTCATTTTATTCTCCCCACATTCCCATCAGCTCCCTCCAGTTTCTACCAGTATCACTGATACAATTTCCAGTGGCCAATTAACCTACCAGTCTGCACATCTTTGGAATGTGGGAGGAAGTTGAAGCACCAAAAGAAACCAAGCAGTCATAGGGAGTAATTAACTTCTCTCAAAGTTAATTGATTCTCTCCATCTACCATTTTGAGCACACCCCAGCCCACCACGCACACGTATTCCAATGGTTTTCCCCAAGGCTGCACTTATGTTTTGTCACTCTCTGGGACCAATTGACTTGGAACTATTATCTGTTGGGGAGTTTCAAAATAGGGGGGTAGAGGCCAAAAGGTCTTTCAGGAAAGAATGAAGGGAACGCTGCTACGTGCAGAGTGTGCGAAGTGTTTGGGTGTCCTGGAAATGGCAATTAATATGAGGGCAATTGTTAACTTTGGAGGTATTTGAAGATATGGGCAAAAATGGATATGTGGAGTTGGATCAGAGTTCATTTATGATCTCATTAAATAATGGAACAGATTTAAGAAGCTGAATGGTCTGTGTTCCAACAATGAAGGAAATCTGAAGTGTAGTGATATGTTATGTATGTAACCTGTCCAAGATGAGCTGACTGGAGGGGAGGACTGCAGGCCTGAGGCAAGGATGATTGGGTGTTGCACATGGTGTTGTTTTTACATGCACTCCGTGGACTGATGTCAAGAAGATGGCACACTCTCATGGTGGAATTTAAGCAAGGGCAAGGATATTGAAGGACCTTAATATTGTAAATTGTTTGCATTTTGCTGAAATGATTTGAAATTGTGTTGGCTTTATTTTAAATTGATCCAGCACTCGGGCATAACTGCTGTAAGTAATGAGCATTGCCACACTGAACTGAGAATATTCCCAAACTCTAGCATTTAGTGAAGGATGAAAGTTGGTTGCAAAACATTATAAGCAGAAGAATTCAGCCTTGGGGACTGGTGCCTTGCATCTTTCAGACTAACTACAAAGAACCAGGCTGTTATCAGGATTCCTTTGCAGTGCAGTTTGACAATGTAATAGGTCTTGAAAAGGACCATCTTTCCCCATGTTTCATTGATAAGAACAACCATGAAGAACAAATATGTAGGTTGGTGGCCATTGTTGAAGTTTTCTACACTGTCATTTGAAAAGTAGGCTGACTGAGTGTGTTCAGACACTCTAGAGTGACAACATTGCCACGCACGATATGATATGTCAGGAAAATATATGAAAGGCAGTGACAGATGTGTCCTATGAGATGACAGGCACACAGCAGCCTCAGTGAAATGTTTAAACTGCAGCTGAATGTTGCATCTGTACATGTCCCAACTATGTGAGAAGAGTGATGCAGTGAAAGCTTCAAGCTGTTACGTTAAATTCTTCTTCCACAGAAAAAAAATTAGCACTGAAGTGGAACCAAACATGAAAAACCATTGCCACTCACTGTTTGACCAGCTTTATATTTATTACTCTTTTTTTTTATCAGTCTATTTTAAACCATTGACCCTTTCTCCCACTGTTAAATTCAAACTGTGTAACTGCTAGCTGTTCTCTGCTTCACACAGACATTATAAAGAATTCATTCGGCATCCAGAATAAAAAAAACAAAGAAGGTATTAACCGAATGAAATCATTTTGATTTCGGCCTTCTTTCAGCTCAAGCACACTAGAGATTTGAAAGGCTGAATGAAAAGACATAAGACCAAAAGGACTAATGTTATCCGTTCAGCGGTTTGGATAGTTTTGTTGCAGAGCTGGTCTATGAGAAAAGAGAACATGAGAAAAGATATTGGGCTGCTAATATTTGGTATTCAACTGGCCGACATTCGGATCAAAACTGTTGAGGCATTGCTCAAAAGTGCCAAAGATGATCTCTTCCTGTATTGATGGGGTGAATGATCTGCCAGCAAGAATAAAGGTATTTTGATGTGCAGGCATGTTCATCCGTGTTCATAATGAGGCAATACTGAAGAGTAGTGGAGCTGGAATGGGCATGGATTCTGTCTTTCAGAATGCCAGGAAGTGCACAGACTAGGCCTGAATCTTCTGCCAGTTACCCCTGGTGCTCCTGCCGTTGGGCTGCTGAACAGGCAAACACAGAAGCTGGATGTCATACACTCACATCAGGTAGAAGCCAACAAATTGGCACCCATACACAAAGTGAAAAAGGTTGTTAATTAGTAATGCTGAAATTATATTCAGTTAATATTTTGTGAGATGTTTGAACAAATATCTGGATTTGGAGCTGGGAGGACAATGTAAGACATTATGATGAGAACTAGTTTGGGAATGAGAAGGTAAGATGACTCAGACAGGATGCTTAATGATGGATTGTGGTGGGGAAGTGCAGGGATTTACTTTGGCTGTTGGAGGAACAGGCTTATGGTGGAGGAGGGTTTGGTTTGGCTGCTGGAGGATTGGTATCTTGTCGGGGATGTGGAATGATGATCAGAACCTCCTTTGGAGTTTTTGGGGGGTGGGGGGTCACTGATCAAGCGGGCAAGGCCAGAGGAGACTGGGGGAGGTTGGGGGTAGATTGTTGGGTGATAGGATGGGGAGCTTAATGGACAGAGGTTAACTAACTGGACTCAACTCAATGAGGACCTGGTCTAGGGCAATGGCAGTGCTCACTCCTTGAGATAACGTGGCTGAATTTCCCTGGCAACATTGAAAATGATGATTGAATGGGGAGTAAAGTCACATGTTGCACATCTGATGGGGGAATCGCTGAGACAGAGAGAGCAAATGCACAACATTTCAAAAAATGACAATGTTCTGCAAAATATTAAATACATTGCAGAATTTGAAGTGTTTTTTGCCCAAATCAGCTGGCCAATTTTCATTTAAAATGAAAAGCTGGCATTTTAGAAATTCATAGGACCAGAGACTGCATAATGAGATTTTAAGGTTTATTGTTTTGCATGATTGTGTTTCAAATAGAAATAATAATAAGTGTCAGCATGGTGCCAGTTTGTCAGTAGTACTTATAAATATTTTGACATTTTCACATTCCCTGTTCATTGACACGGCACTTCATTGTAAGTGGGCTTCATTTTGCTCTGGTATAATGATAAAGTTGGCAGAATCCATGATTTTTAAAATGGAAATTGGACAATATTCGGTGACCACATGTGCACAGTTAAGAACAAAAATCTGCAATTGTTCTCTGAAATGTCGCACTCCTCCAAAGTCTGTGTGAGAAAGTCACCTTCCCGAGAGTCTCACTGTTCAATCATGTGAATTGGCAAAACATTGCTGCTAAACTCATCAAGAAAAAACAGGACGTGTCCATTGCAATGTAAGTGAAGTTTTAATGATGTCTCGGTTGCTATCAAGCAACTTCTCTTGCCCCGAAAAATTACTTTTTTGACTGTGGATCTCATTTTGTCAGAAACAAAACATGTTTTCATCTTAGTCCTTCCTCCTCTTTACTTTGCTTTCAGTACACTGCTTCGTGTCTCTATTCTGGTTACAGTAAATTCCTGTGCAAAACTGCAGCATGAAAGGGACCAAGTACAAGTGTAATGAACAGCTTGCACTGTTCACTTGAACCTGACCACAAAATCTTGCCCATTTTTTGTGCTTTGTTTTCCCCCACAAGTGCACCCTTACACTCAATATGTGCAATATTTGCAGTCAGTATGCACTCTAATCTGACGAGGTCAAAACATTCGTATAAAATTTCTCATAAAGAAGTTCCTCATGCAGGAAATTGTGATCTACAGTTTAATTGTATTCCATCCTCCTTTCACTTTTGGACACATGATTTATAAAAATGTCTGTTTACAGTGAGAACTGGCGGAAGAATCAGGTAATATTTAAAACTTAACTGCAGTGCAAGATTGGTGATAACAGATCGGCAGACGGCTTTACAACCACCTGATTTATTTTTTTATTGCCTTTAGAGGATAACACCTGAATGAACTTTGAATAGCTGTTTTATGTTGAATGAGTTATTCATTGCTACAAGCTTTATTTGGGAGGCTTCTTGGGTTAAGTACATGCGATTAAACAAAAATACAGTGTGCCCAGATTGACTTTGCCTGCAACTGTACACCTGGTTTTCCACCTGTTTGGAGATAGTTTCAGTACCTGTCTGAAGAGCTGGTCTCCTTGATCTGCAGCAACTGGTGCTCAGGATGTTTTCACTGGTGGAATTTTTGGGTTGTGGTGAGTGAATCTGAAATCGACTGTAAGCTCTGTGTAGAACTCAAGTAGAAATCATTGGTTCTCATGGATCGTTAACATCCTTAAATTAAGAGGAGGATTCCATTTCCTATAATGCCTTTTGCATACTTGGGATGTCCCAAGGGGCTTAACTGCCAATGATTCACTCCTGCTATTATAATGGAGGAAGAGGGGCAGTATCAAGAAAGAATGGGAAAGCCTTACAAGTTGATCTGGAACAGAGCCATAACCTCTTGCCCACAGTCCTTAATAGATTGGAATGATTAATTTCTGTTTACTTGTAGAATGTACAATATTCTCAGACCATAGAGTCACGGAGTTGTACAGCACGAAGTGAGCCTTTTGGTCCACCGTGATCCATGCTGACCTCTTTGTCCATCTACACTAAACCCACTTGTCTGCATTAGGTCTGTATTCTTTTATGCCTTGCTTATTCAAATGCCTGTCTAAATGGCTCTTTAATATTGCAATTGTAACTGATTCCACCGCCTCCTCTGGCAGTGAGTTTCATATATCAACTATTCTCTGTGTTTCAAACAAAAAATCCTTTCAGGTTCCCTTTAAAACTCATTCCTCTCGCGTTAAACCTATGCCCTCTTGTTTTTGGTATCCCTAACATAAGAAAAAGATTCAGACTACCTACTTTATGTATGCCTCTCATAATTTTATATATCTCTATCAGGTCACCCCTCAGCATCCTCGTCTCCAGAGAAAACGAGCCCAGCTCATCCAATTTCTCCCTGTAACTAACGTTCTCCAATCCAGGCAACGTCCTGGTGAATCTCCTCTGCACCCTCTCCAATGCAATCCTGATGCCCAGATCTGCGCACAATGCCCCAAGTGTGGCCTAACCAGTGTTTTGTAAAGTTGCAACACAACATCCACATTTTGATTCCATGCCCTGACCTATGAAGGCAAGCATGCCATGTACCAACTTCAGCACACTATCTACCTGTGTTGCCATTTTCAGGGAACTATGGACCCCAAAGGCCCTCTGCTCATCAACATTCCTTAATGCACCACCATTTAATATACATGTTATATCCCTATTTGACTTCCCAAAGTGCATCACCTTGCACTTTGTTGGGATTAAATCTCATCTTTCAACACTCCTCCCTGCTTTCCATCTGATCGATATCCTGCTGTAGCCTTAGACAACCTTCCACACTATCCAGAACACCACCAATGTTTTACTACTTAAAAGAGGCAATCTAAGCCGTTGATTTTAGCAGGTGTCATTTTCTTTCAATTCACTGGAGTTCCTTTATTGTCAGTAGGAATAACATCAGCACCCTGAGGCAATGAGCATTTCAGCCAGGACCCAGGAGAGCCAGCACATGGTAACTTAATGTTCTTTCAGTCCTTCCCTCCTCAGTCTCACCTACTATGATTTGGCTGGAATGCATTCATTTCTCCGTTGTTGAAGCCCATCATAAAGTTGACCACAGACTTTACCAAAGATAGGTTCCTAAAACAATGGCCTTGGTTTTAATCCTAGCCTTGATCTATGGGAGATGTTTTAATAGAGCATTGGTTGCCTAACTCTATTCCTGTCCCCTTAAGAGCAGGAGGGTCCAAATTAACATCCCCAACTCACAGCCTGATGATAACATCACAATGCTATGTAAAGTTGGTGGTAAGTGAGGGGGAGACCCATTCATGGGATTCCTGGCAGCTTATCTAAGGCAGGAGCTTCCAGTCTACCTAAATATGTGCTCTTTGTAGCATTACTTGTGGGCCAGAGGAGATGGAATGCCATGCCCTTGCCTCTTGAAGAGCTCTTTACCATCTCCTGGCCTGGTCTCTAGATCCGTTTCCCTCCAAATCCCTTCCCACCCAATTGCTCACCCATCACTCCTCTCTGCAGCCTTCCTGATTGGTAGTTTCTCCATCTAGTCAACGCACTTCCCTGTAGCTGTGACACTTTATTCTGTATTCTGTTATTGTTTTTTTTTACCTGTACTACCTCAATGCACTCCGTACTAACTCAGTGTGTTTGCACTTGGTAATGAATTGATCTGTACGAACGGTATGCAAGGCAAGTTTTTCACTGTACCTCGGTACAAGCGACAATAATAAATCAATACTAATACCAATAGTCCCTGAGCTTCCCATCACTTCCCCAAACCCTCTGAACTCCCCCCACCCAGCTGCTTCTGCATTCGCAACCCTTCCCCATCACCAGCTTCTCATCCTTCTTCCAACCTCTTAGTTCCCCTCCAATCCTTCTGGAGCCTGTATTGACAATTTTAGTTGTTTTATTTTTGTGCCTTTTTAATGCAGCCATGTTCGCACATTCACAAGCTCCCATTAAATTATTCAGATTGAATCATGTGTATAGGCTTCCAATGAATTGCTACTTCTGTCATTTGAAGTGCAGAGGAAAAAACATAATTATTTCTACATATTTCACTGAAGCCCAGTTGCTTGTTTCTGACATCCTTGTGAAGGCTCAGGTTTTATTTTCCAAATTCCCTCATGAGATTTCAACCATCCAGGTTATTTTAAGCTCATCACCTATGACTCGGATTCCTTGGCAATTTCTAAAGGGCAGTGAACATAAGCACATTTGAACCAGAGAACATTTTAAAGCCTCTATTTATAGATGTTCAAATCCTCTGCCATTAGGTAATGTATGTGTGTTGTCTTTCTCCCCCCACAAGCACCAACTGTTTAAAGTTTTGAAGGTAAATGTTTTGAAGTAATGACCTTTCTTCATTGAATTCTTCTTATTCTGCAGTCTCTGGGGATTGAGGATGACTTGCTTCCACTCTGGTTCTATGGGTTCTGAGCTGACTGATGAGGCCATTGTGGGGCTGAAGGTGGCTGTCGGGGTGGGGTTGGGGGTACTCTGCTCCTCCTGTCACTTAGGCAGGGCTTCTTTGTGCTCCCGAAGCATGGCATTGAGAGTCTCAATACCATCCTGAATGCTCCTCCTCTACTTTGAGTAGATGTGGGCTAGAGGTTCCCAGGTCTCAGGAACAATGTTGCACATCTTCAGGGGAGCTTTGTAGGGAGTCCAGTGTCTGGCATGTCAGCTACATTGCCTGGAGAGGAAGTAGAACTTTAATGCTGGGGATGTTGACCTGGGAGAGGATGCTAACACTGATTTGTTAATTGTGAGTAGATTTTACAGGTAAAGCATTGGTGGTATTTTTCCAGTGACTTGAGGTGCTTTCTATTGGAATTCGAGATCTCAGAAGCATATGGGGCAGGCAGGGGTCGCTGCTGCCAGGTCTGGAGCCTTGATCTTCAGTGGAATTATGGGATTACAGAAAGAGATAAAAGACACGACAGAGGAGCATTCAGCTCATTGTACTTTTGTTGGGTCTTTGAACGATTATTCCATTAATTCAGGTACCCTGCATCTTTCTGTTGTCCTGCAGGGCGGAAAAAAATCTTTTTCTCCTGTTGAAGTACAGGATCAATTTAAGAAGATGCAAAACACTGCAACTTCCCTTGGGTCCGATTCACTAGTGGTATCCCTAACATTGGGGCAGCAATCCATACTGTAGTGAAGTGCTGCTGAGAGTGAAAGTACTTGCATTTGTACTGTGCTCTTGACATAAGGAATCTCAAAGCACAATACTGAATTGTAGCTATTGTTGTAATGTAGCGCACATACAGTCAATCTGTACATAGCAAGATCCCTCAACAGCAACATGATAATGACCAATCTATTTCTTCATAACGTTGACTGATAAATATTGGCTCATGTGCCTGGGAAAGCACCCTTACTCACAAATCAATACAATTCTGTATTGAAATCTTCTATATCCATTAGAAACTCACCTGAAACATTCCATGTGGGTGGCTTTCGGATTACTGTTAGATAATGGAGGTTGGCATTATCGTTGTTTTGGGCTGGGTAAATGACTGTCAGACTCTCTGCCTCATCAGGACCATCAGTCATGAATGAAGAAAGGAAGCCAAAGACAAAGTCTCTCAGGAACTGTGGCCCGGGGTATTCTCAGTCCCAGCAGCAGCTGTGCAACTTGCTAACCTCTGTTATAGTCCGGCTTGGAAATTTGATTTATGCCCAAGGCAATGGCTGTTACTGATTGCACTGTAAGTGACCATTGCATGCTTCACCTGTGCAGGTTGCAAGAAGGAAATGGGGTAACTCCGGGGCTGCAGCTTGATCCAGTGGGTCACCAGACCTAAGAATTGGTGGGTGAGGATGATGAATTGAATCAAGGCTGTGGAG
>JARFYF010000054.1:18462010-18473010 GCA_030265395.1 Rhina ancylostomus | reverse complement strand
TTGGACTTTGGTTTCTAGATGGCTGGGTGAGGTGGGGGAGGGTTGACCTTAAAATGTTGTTGAGTTATCTATCTAACAACTCCTTGCTTGTATAGTTAATTAGTTTCTGGGTCACCTGATCATTCTCATCAAACCAGACTTGGGGTCTTCTGGTAGCTTGTATAAATAACAGCTCATTGATATTTCCCTGTCCGCTACATTGTACACCTGTTCAAAAAATCCCATAAGATCTTTAAGGCATGACTTTTCTTTCCAAATAAGGCCAGAAGTGAGGACAAAGTTGAAAGTTTTGCAAGGTCAAATTTGTTTGGGTTATTACAGCATAAAGATGTCAGATGCAGGTTTCAAAGTATGGATTCGGCAGGATGATTTGGGAAAGATTTCATTGGCTTGGAACCATGAGGCAGTCAAGAACCAAGAGAAAGCCACTGCATTTAAGGACAGAGAATAAGGAGGTAACTGGACCTAATATAAGGATGAATGATGGTAAGCAGGAAATCACAATCCAAAAGGTAGTTATTGGATCCAGTGCTGAGCAAGAGAAAGCAGAGGGAGGATGGAGAAACATTTGCAACAAATTGTTTGCTGTAGCAGTGGGAAGTGGAAATGAAATGTGTTTGAATGTGCAGAATTTTGCTTCTGTACTTTGGTACCACTCTTCTGTACTAACCCACCACCCTTGATTCCTTTAATAGCCAAAATCTCTTTGTTATGTTTTGAATGTATACATTGATTCAGCCTCCTCATCTCTGTGTGTAGAGAATTCCCAAGATTACCAGCTCTGGATACAGACTTTTTTCGTCATTACAGTTCCCCTGTCATTTTGAGACTGTGATCTCTGATTCTGGAAACTTCCATCAGGGTCAATATTATCTCCACATCTATATGTCAGGCCAATGAGAATCTTGTATGTTCCAGTGAGTTCACCTCCCAATCTTCTAAACTCAAAAGTGTAGAGTGCCTGGTCTGTTTATTATCTCCTCAGTGGATACAAGTCCCCATCCCATGTACAAATTTGGTGAATCTTTGTTGGCCTTCCTCTATTTCAAGCATACGGTAGGGAGTCACCTCTGTATCCAATGTTCCAGGTTAGGTTCTACTACCATATAATTGCAATAAGGTACCTGTACTCTTATCATCAGTGTTCATGGAATAAAAGCCAACATACTATTTCCCTTTCTAATTGCTTGCTGTTCCTGCATGCTAACTTATTACCATTTATAAAATACTCTGTGTTTTTAATTTTACCAAAGTGGGTGACTTCAGACTTCTCCACATTATATTTCATCGGCCATTCACTTGGCCTGTCTATAATTCTGTGAAACCTCTGCATCCTCCACACAATTTCCCTGCATCCTCCACACCATACACACTGTGTCATCAGTGACGTTGAATATATTAGGAGAACATAGAACAGCACAGCACAGTGGAGGCCTTTCAGCCCACAGTGTTGTGCCGACCTTTAAACCTTGCCTAAAGACTATCTAACCCCTTCCTCCCACAGATTCCTCTATTTTAAATTCCTCCATATGCTTATCTAGTAATCTCTTGAATTTACTAATATACCCGCCTCCACCACCGCCCCAGGCAGCGCATTCCATGCCTCAATCATTCTCTGGGTAAAAACCTACCTCTGACATCTCCCTTGAACTTCCCCCCCATTACTTTAAAGCCAAGCCCTCTTGTATTGAGCATTGGTGCCCTGGGAAAGGGGCGCTGGCTGTCCACTCTATCTGTTCCTCTCAATATTTTGTACACCTCTTATTCGTGATGTCCCCTTGTTCAACTCCTCGATTTAGATTGTGAACAGCTGGAGGCTCAGCACCAATCCCTGCAAATCCTGCTGATCACAATCTCCCGACCTGAACGTAACCTGTTTATTCCTACTCTCTATCTTCTGCCTGCAAACCATTCACCAATCATGTCAGTATATTAACCCCAATCCCATGTACTCTAATTTTGTTTCAGGTTCAGATTTGTTAAAGGCTTCTGAAAGCCCAAATGTATCACATCACCCAATTTGCCCGTTTCTACCCTGTTAGTTACAAATTTTTTTAAAAATGATCAAAAACATGATTTTCCTTTCTTAAATCCCTGTTGATTCTGCTCAATTGTATGGTTATTTTCTAAATACACTCTCCTTAATTATAGATTGGACTCTTCCATCTTATAGAATAAGAACTTCTAACATTGGGTTTTAACTCAATAATTTTTATTGTTTTCAAAGCAGCATTGTTGTTTCTACTGACAACCTTGACTGTAGAACGAATGGATTAGACCCTGCTATTTCAAAGGTAAAACAGAGGATTAAAAATGGACCACAGTTAGTAAGACAGTTTTTATTCAATATTTTATAAAGTGGCAATTGTGAAATGGGGCAGGGTCTGTGGACAGAAAGACAGAAGAATCGCAACTCTCTGAAATGGAATGAAGGGAAAGATGTTTGGCAGCCACTGGATCAGGTACTATAGATTTGTCAATTACTTTTCTCCCCAAGAACTAAGCATTCAGGGTGCTGCCACAAACTTTCAGCTTTCTTGGGAGATGAAATGACACCTCACAGTAGACTGTATCCATACACTAGTGTACTTGCCTCTGCAATCAAATACTTCCCACTAAAGCTCAGCAGAATAATTCTGACTAATGAACAGAGGTTCTAAACAGCTGCTGTCAGTCTTGCTGAATGTGGTGCCCATCAGTCCTGATGTGTGCTCAGAATTGGTGAAGTGCGGATCACTCCATTAACTGTATGTTCCACAAGAGTGATTTACAAAGAATAAAGATGACCATGCATATTACCTTAAGGCATATTTTTATCTTTAAAATAATGAAGCTTCCAAGAACCACATTTCTTTTAATTATTTCCAACTGTTCCAAGTGTATAAATATAGACATTACACTTCATTGTGTCTGATTTCTGGGTCAATAAACCCGTGCTCTGCTTCTCAAGAATGTCTGAAATATCTTCAGCTCCATTGTTTAACCATCTGAATGCAGTTGTCAGAGCCCTTTCACATGCTTATGAGAAAAAATATGTCTGTTTCTGGATCAGTGCCTGACTGGTCTGTCCTGATTGGAGCAGACACCGTTCTACAATCAGTTTTCCCTGTAATGGATGCAGTGAACAATGAAGGTTGGAGGTGGAGCAGGGAAGTTCAGAGCACTGCAGGCATATGTTGTTCTCACACCTGAAACTAATTCTTCTGGGATTTTCCTGGGGCTGGCTGCTGGTGAGCACTGGAGTGATGCTTAGGGAAGAAGTGAGCCATCTCCGGAGATGTTACTGATGTTGACAACCCATTGAAGAGCCAATTCAGGATGAGTCTTGGGGCACCAGGGCTGTGCCTTGTCTGTGTGCCAATGGCTATGGCCCTGGTAATAAGCCAAAACCATTATTTCTCCAATTCAGACCTGGTGAGCGAAGTGATTTAAATATTAGAGGAGCTGTTCAGATATTCTTTGGCACGTACCCTTTTTTAAAGAAGCTTTGAATCTTTTACTTCATAGTAATTATAATATTCATTATTTGTACCGCTTGAGTGGATGAGATTGTGTGGAAACCCATTCCTGACTGGAGTCATATTATTCACTTGTTTTTTTTTGCCCTTGCAGGATGATCCTTCAATGATTGTAGAAATCTCACATGGCAAGCTCTGCTTCCTTTCACTGCAGTGAACGAGTCCATATTATTGTCTCCTTCAGTTTCTCTTTCTGCCTCAAATGTCAAATAGTTTCTACCAGAGGGCAGCACTGCTGCCAGCCCGTGGTTTGATGATAATATGCCCCATCAGGTCACATGACTTCATCTTCACTTTAGTTCTTTACCACATTTGCTTGGCACCAGCCTTTTGACATGTCCAGCCTAGACTGTTAAGAGCATTGTGTCAATACACATGCTAAGCCATCTCAATTTCCTTCTGTTTTTAAACATTGAACAGTACTGCACAGGAACAGGCCCTTCTGTCCACAGTTTCTGTGCTGAACACGATACCAAATTAAACTAAATCTCTTCTGCCTGTACACGATCCATATCCCTCCATAATCGTCATGTTCATATACCTATCTAAAAGCCTCTTAAATGCCACTGTCGTATCTGCTTCCACCACTCCCCCGGCAGCCCGTTCCAGACATCGACCACTCTCAGTGTAAAAAAAATGCCCCACACATCTCCTTTAAAATTTCACCTTTTCACCTTAAATGTATGTCCTCTAATATTTGACATTTTTACCCTGAGAAAAATTTCTGACTATCTACCCGATTGATGCCTCTCATAATTTTATAAATTTTTATCAGGTCTCCCTCAGCCTCTGACAACCCAACTCAAGTTTGTCCAGCCTCTCCCTATAGCACATGCACTCTAATCCAGGCAGCATCTGGGTAAACCTCTTCTTGTACCCCTTCCACAGCTTCCTCATCCTTCCTATAATGGGGCAACCAGAATAATACACAGGTAGCAGGTTTTTTGTACATTCTCTGATGCCACACTTGCTGTGAGATATTTCTCAGCTGAGGATCTTCCACAGTCCCTTGTTTGGAAACTTGTGAGCTGTTCTACTGGTGAGCTTCCAGCACTTTGAGCCATATAACAACACACTGAGGACTTGCATTGTTCTCCTTCCAACTTGCTTATTATATTACAAACTGTGTTATCCAGATAACCTTAACCAAAGTCACATCCCTTAACACCTGTTCCCCAGACACTGCGTGTGTTTTCTTTCATACCTGGCCCCAAGACAGAGATTGAAGTGATTCCTAGGAAATAAATACTGGAACTCCATTTTATCTCACAGGCAATGGTTTAATGATTATGATATGGACATAATCTTCCTCAGGTATAGTTTACATAATAATGCAGGATGGGGCCGATGTGTAGCATGACCATGTATGATAAACTGTTAGTTTAGAAGAGAGAGAAAGTAGAGGGAAGTAAATGTCAGAAAGTGACCTTGCATCATCATCCTTGGCCTGTTACTGACTTGGGCTTTTGTTAGAGTTCTGGTGACTGCAACTTTAACATAAAATCAATCAGCATGGAAACAGGCCCTTCAGCCCATCGAGTCCACACTGACCATCCAGCACTCGTTTGTCCAAATGAGGCTGTTGACCCAAAGCATTGACCATCCATTTCCCTCCACAGATGCTGCCTGGCCTGCTGAGTTCCTCCAGCGGTTTGTTTTTTGCTCCAGATTCCAGTACTCGTGTCTCCAGCACCCATTTGTACTAATCTTACATTATTCCTGTTTCATTTTTCTTTGAAACTGAGAAGTAGTAGCCTTCAGATATTCTGCTATAAAAGCTCCTTAATGTGGATATGTGAGAATGAAAAGGAATGAAATACAGTGACACCAAGTCTCTCTCCATCCAGACAAATATAGGAATAGACACTAATAAGTCCAAGCATACATATGGGGTGATGTATCACCATCAGCTCCTATAATAAAGACTGACATTTGTGCTCAAGCAGCACCAGACTAGACAGGCAACCGTGCACTCCTGGTTTTAAGGCTCAGTGAAAGGTGAGCTTCTGTGGGCCAGTTACATGTGAACCACAAATGCCTTTCCATTTCTTTTTTGAATGTCCTGATTCCTCTGAAAGGCAGTGATTTCCAGATTATACCCACTCTCTGCATAAAGCTAAAATTGGTACTCGCTGATCCTTGAATCGTCCACTGATGGGACAGCTTCCCTCTGCTTGCCTTATCTGAACCCATCATAATCTTGCACACCTCTATCAAATCCCTCTCCACCTTCTTGTCTCCAATGAGAACAAGACCGGCTTTTCTCATTTAACCTTGCACTTGAAATCCCTTATTCCTGGAACCATTCTAGTAAATAGTTCCTGCACCCTCTGGGAAGTTCACAGATTCATGGTCAGGCATTTAAATTTGGTAACTTTTGAGGGGCAATTTAAATAGATGTATTATATATACATGCATCCTTAAAGTGCAAAACAATTATTGGAGGGTTTAGACACTTTGCTAACCCTCCCCTTGAGCACACCACATACCTGCCAAAATGGGGGGGAAAAAAACACTACTGTAAAATTAAATTATTTTCTTTTGTTAGCTGAATATAGTTTATTTGAGGCAGTTGCATTAAATGTGTTTATTTTACTTTGAATAAAAGATCATGGTTCTATGAAATTAGTTAAATGAACATAAGGAAAGGATTTGCCTTTTTCTTATTCTGGATGTGCATTTGAACTTGTGTGTACTATATCCAGTGATAGAGTGAACAGTTGCTTTAAATCTCAGTTCAATTGCCAGCATTACTGTGCTGAGCTTTTCCAGAATGTACCATATCAGAGGGTATTGATCAGAGAGCACATTGATGACAGGGGCATGTGGCAAGTGTATTACTCCTCACTGCAGAGTGGCCATTGTTCTTGCAGTTTATTTTCTGTTTAAAAATAGAATATAAATCAGGAAGTCAAAAGTCTGTGTTTATCGCTGACCCTATTTAACCTGAAATGTGTAATAGGCTGTCTTCAGTTTACCACTGGACCGGTTCACACAGTAAATCTAGCAGTGCTATGCTTGCCTCGCATGATCTTCCTTCCAACAGGACAAGGGAACTGCCCATGGGTGAAGTGGAAATATGGAAAAGAAATACTTCAGGGATCACTGCCTTTGACATTTATCCGGCTTTGTGTCAGATAACGAAGAGTTCAGATCCATTGTTTGTTGAAGTGTTAATGGCAGAATTACGATGCCTTGCACAAATGCATCGGACAGAACAGGCCCTGCCCATGCAGTTTGCGTCAACAATCAATTTGTCAGCTGATTACCCCTGGCTTCCCATCAATCTGTGCCAGGATAATAACTGAAGAATGGGATCTTCATCTGAGCTTGCTTGAGGGCAGACATCATTCAAAGCTGGTAACAGTCTGGTCAACAAGAAGACTTCACCTCTGAGGCAGCTGTTTTAGGGGTGTGATTTATTTTCCAGCTGTTTGAAGAGCTGGACCACAATTAGATTTGTGCCGTTTCCAGTTGCCACTGATGGCTGTGGACTACCAGATTATTATACACATTTGATTAAAGCCACACAGGTTTAAAAATCTAATAAGAGTTTGATCAAGCGAGTGGCCCTAAAGGTGGTGTGTGAGGGGGATGTGTTATAAAAGCTGGACAATCAGAATTTTCAGAAGACCAGCCATCCTCTTTAGCCCCTTTTAAAAAATCTTTAACTCTATTGCCTATTACATACTTGGCCTGAAACCATGAGGAACTGAGTGATGACAATTTCATCCCAGTTGACTGAACAGGCAGTGCTGTTCACCACCCAAGCTCCTGGGGATCCTTAAGATATTCCCGCATCATCGTGATGATGTCACTCGCATTCGGTGTCTGTATTATGCAGCCTGCATGACAATGAATTTGCAAATGTTACTCTCAATTGGAAGGCGTGCTCTGACGTCTGATCAAATCCAGGTTGGTGCTGTATGCCCCATGCTTTTAGTTCGATGTCGGCTTACTGACATCAGGCTTTCTATTGTGCCAACCCAGTGCCTTTCATATGCAACATGCCTTGTAGCTGAGTCCTCTGGGGACCCTGGGACAGGCCTAGATCTCTATCCTTGCTGCCTGGTTCACCTGTAACACGTTCCACCTCTGCGTTTCCCTCTGAATTAGTCTGTGTCAGTATCGGAGTCGGTGGCTGCACTGGTGAAACTGTGACTTCGCCACTACCGTCA
The DNA here is from genome assembly GCA_030265395.1 of Rhina ancylostomus. Taxonomy (NCBI): domain Eukaryota; kingdom Metazoa; phylum Chordata; class Chondrichthyes; order Rhinopristiformes; family Rhinidae; genus Rhina; species Rhina ancylostomus. The sequence goes on along the minus strand of JARFYF010000054.1, from coordinate 18,465,314 downwards.
CGTGCTCTTCCTGCGCTGCCTGGCCCGGTTGCAGTTCTTGGGCTTCACCCATTAATGGACCCACCCACTGCTTAGGGTAGTTTGAGGTTTCCATCACAGAATGAGCAGCAAGTGACAGGGCCCGAGTACTGCAGGGGAGATCGGACTGCTGCTGCTGCTGGATTTGTAGGTTGCATTGTTGCACAGGGTATCTGGGCCCCCCAGCAGTGTGTTCTCCAGGAAAGTAGTGATGGTTCTGTGAAGCAGGTACTGTAACCACTGGGGGCAGGGGCCTTTCACCTTGGCCCCACTACCACCCTCACAGCAGTATGTGGACACTGCCCCCATTCGCATGGGCTGTGCAGCAGAGCCATACGACATGCTGCCAAGGAACTGCCTTCGTTGCTTGGTAGCCACACCTTTAGTTTGTTAGGATAAGCCTTCATCAGTTAGCATGGCAGCCCGCAGGAGAATGAAAGCATCGTGACTGCAGCCAGGGCACCTCCGCTGGGGTGATGGAGTCTGAAGCTGGGCCTTCTCGCCCCAGAGCTGTGCAGGACAGGCACAGCAGGCAAACAGTAAGGGAATGCACAAGGGGGATTAGTTGCATGTTGTTATTTACAAATCTTAATTGGAATGTTCATTTTTTAGTGGCTTTCTACATTTTTTTACATTTGCATCTTAACAGACATTGTAATGGTCTGTGAAAGGGAGAGTAAGACATGGCGTTGTTGGGGAGTGAAGGGCAGGCAGTTGCACTTGGATGAGTTCTTCATGGGTTGGAAGAGGCTGTACAGGTTGCCTTCCTCTGCCTCCTCTTGCTCGTCTTAAGCCTGCTCTCCAGCTTGCAATGTTGTGTTACAGTGTGGTTCTCTTTTGTTTGTATGCTGCCCACATTTCCTTGGGTTCCACCCCAGAGCCGGTGGGTGTATCGTCAGTGGGTGGCTTTTGCCATCCAGTAACCACCTCATTCATTGCTCTAATCACTCATTTGCGGATGGCTCAGTGAAATGTGGGGGAATGAAGACAGCGTGACAGCAGCCAGGACCCTCAAATTGACCTGCATACTCAGTGCCAGAAATCACACCCCATCCTCTTGTTGAGAGAGTGGAATCTGTTTTGGTTCCAAAACTGGGGGAAGTCAACACGATGCACCCACAACCTGATGGGCATGCAGTGAATGGCACCAGGCACCATGTGAAATCCCGCAATCCTTGTACAGCTTTCTGTCTGCTCGTCTTGAACCAGCTCTCTTTGAACGGAGGGTCTTTGTGACCTCCCTTGTGCAGTAATGAACAGCAAGCTCCCAAATGTTGGTCGCATCTCCCACTTGGGCCTCACATGAGCCAGGTATACAAAATTCATTGGAGACGCAAGAGACTGCAGGTGCTGGTATCGGGAGCAACAAACAATCCGCTGGACAAACTCAGTGGATCGAGCAGTATTTGTGGGAGGAAAAGAACTGTTGACGTTTCAGGTTGAAACCCTGCACCAGATGCTGCTCCACCCACTGAGTTCCTCTGGCAGATTCATTAGTAGGCATGGCAAAACTGGACTGTGGATGCAGTGGTTGGCAGGTTTCAGTGAGAACTGCACGGTCCCTTGCTACAGTTCAAGTAGAAAAGCTGCTTCTCTGCACACTGGGCAGATATGGCCTCTGATGAAAATCCTCGATCCCCCATCCTTCTTTCTCTCTTCCCCTCCTCACTCTCTCTCTGTCTCTCTCCGTCCCTCCCTCCTCCCCCTTCCTTCTCTCCCACACCTTCGTCCCTCCCTCCTCCATCCCCTCTCCCTACTCATTCTCCCTCCTGGCATTCCCTCTGCTCACTTCCACAGTCATTCTGTGGTGGAGATGAAAGCCCATTGATACGCGCATGTCTGGGAGTGGGTGCCTTGTGCAGAAGCCTGCAGACAGCAAAGTCCTTCAGCACCAGCCAGGTTCCTCCTTGTGGATGTATAGAACTCAGGCCAACTCTGGCATGTGGCAAAGGCTTGCAGAGTAACTGTCCCAACCAAAAATAGTTTTCCAGAGACTACCCTACAAATGCTCAGAAACGTTGTGGCATCAGGTTGGTGGGGGTTGGGGTGTGTTTCCTGCTGCTTCAAGTGTGTCATTCGTAGGATGTGAGCTGGAAAGCCAAGCTCCAAGCTGAGAAGACTGGCATCATATCAGAGTTGCATGCCAGTTGCTGCTTGGAAATGGTAGAGGTAGATACATTTAAGATAAGATTTTAAGATTTCTTTATTAGTCACGTGTACATCGAAATACACAGTGAAATGCATCTTTTTGTGTAGAGTGTCCTGGGGGCAGCCCGCAAGTGTCGCCACGCTTCCGGCACCAATGTAGCACGCCCACAACTTCCTAACCTGTACGTCTTTTGGAATTACAATATTTCAAAGACATTTGGACTGTACGTGGGTAGGAAAGGTTTAGAGGGAAGTGGGCCAAATGCAGGCAAACGGGACTAGTTCAGTTCGACAACTTGGTTGGCATGGACGAATTGGGCCGAAGGGCCTGTTCCTGTGCCCTACGGCAATCACCTTACCTTGTCGCCTGGCAGCAGGGGCTCATGCACACCCACCAATGCCCTCACTGCTATGAAGCCTGGTGCCTCACAGCATCAGAGTGTGCACATGCTGGGAATTCTGCTTTGCACCTCGAAGATTTCTGTATTGTTCAAATGCTTGGAGCTCCTCCCTTTCCCTCTACATTTTTCACCTCCCACTGCATTTATCAATGTAACAAGCATGATAAATGAAGAAGAGCAAGTAGTTTTGTGTGCCCTTTCCATTGGGATGTTGCAATTCACTAGCCAATTGTTTGGTTGTTTTGCTGCTCAAAAAAAAGATATATCTTCAAAAGAAAAGAAAAATTGCCCAGTTTAGCTTCAGAAACTGACGTTGAGAACAGATGCAGCAACAAAAAAAGGAAAAAGAAATGTTTTTAAAAATAGCAATTTATTGCCCAGACCTCAAAAGCTGTTTTTTTGGTCATGTCTATTTATAAGAAGTAATCACTGTCAGTTAGACGAAACTTCAATTTGCAACAGAATTTGGAGAAAACCTAATATTCATTCCTTCAGTGACCTACTCCTCAAATTCTAAGCATGTTTATATATTCAAAATCAAAGCACTGCTGATGTCGGCACTCGGGAGCTTGGTGCAACAGCAGGAAGATGGTTTAAAAATAGAACTGCCAACAAAACTGATCAATATTAACAACGTGCACAGGAGATTGTTTCCCTATAGCAACGTGAAAGTACTGCAAAATGTGAAAATACCGCAGGCTCCCCAACACCTTCACAATATTCCTTCAAATGGATAA
>JARFYF010000054.1:18432322-18444739 GCA_030265395.1 Rhina ancylostomus | reverse complement strand
ATTGTATTAGATTAAACACAAGAGCCAGGTCCAGCCTATTGTTTCTACTCAGTACCTCAACCAGCCAGCTGTTTTAAAAAAAACTCATTTCAGAGGGAGTAGTGGACAGGAATTCTTGGTTCACTCTGGGCTGCAATGTAGTATCAAGCAGTCTGCTCCATTATTTTTGTAGCAATCCTTAGTGAATTGGAGCACATTCCCAAGTCACCTATGAAGCAACGTGAAAGGCTATGGGGGAAATGCAGGCATAAAGATGCTGGAGGTCTTGTCACAAGTTGGGAGCACATGGTGTGGTGGGCTGGTGCTCCAAACTCCAGGGGCACATTTTCAAATCTTGCCATGGCATCTGGGAATTTAAATTCATTGTACTAACACACTACAATTTCTGAGAAATACGCTAGTGTCAGAAATGGTGATTCCTGCTGTTGCTCATCAGACTCACTAATAAACTTCAGACAAGGCAATCTATTGTCCTTATCCTGTCTGGGTAAGGACTTACATGTAACTCTTGTCCTGCAGCAGTGAGGTTGACACTAAACTACCCTCAACCCTGTGCAGTTGTCCTCAAGCTGGCTTACTGCTGCCTTCTAAAGGACACGTTGGAGTTGGGAGACAAGTGCTGGCCTTGCCAGCAACACCTGCATGCTGCAACTGAATAGCATTTCATGAAGGCCTTTGACAAGGTGCTGACATGAGGCTACTAAACAAGATAGGAGCCCATGGTGTTAGAAGCAAAGTAGTGGCATGGATAGAAGATTGGCTGACTGGCAGAAGGCAGAGAGTGGGGATAAAGGTGCCCTTTTCAGGATGGCAGCCGGTGACAAGTAGAGTTCCACAGGGGTCAGTCACAACTTTTTACTTTGCATGTTAATGATCTGGATGAAGGAACTGATAGCATTGCGGCCAAGTTTGCAGACGATGCCAAGATAGGTAATGTTGCGGAGGCAGGAAATCTGCAGAAGAACTTGTACAGGTTAGGAGAGTGGGCAAAGAAGTGGCAGGTGGAATACGATGTAGGGAAGCGTGAGGTTATGCACTTTGGTAGGAAGAATAAAGGTGAAGACTATTTTCTAGATGAGGAGAAAGTTCAGAAATTGGAGGTGCGAGGGGACTTGGGTGTCCTAATTCAGGATTCCCTTAAGGTTAGCTTACAGGTTGAGTTGATAAGAAGGCAAATGTAATGTTAGCATTCATTTTGAGAGGACTAGAATATAAAAACAAGGATGTACTGCTGGGGCTTTATAAGGTGTAGGTCAGACTGCTTTTGGAAGATGGTAAGTAATTTTGATCCACATTTCCAAGGAATGATGTGCGGCCCTGGAGAAGGTCCAGAGGATGTTCACAAGAATGGTCTTGGGAATGAAAGGTTTAATGTATGAGGAGTGTTTGATGGCTCTGGGCCTCTACTCGATGGAGATCAGAAGGGTGAGGGGGGGAATCTCATTGAAACTTACCGGAGCCTGGATAGAGTGGACATGGAGACAATGTTTCCATTAGTAGGAGAGTCTAGGATCTGAGGGCACAGCCTTGGAATAAAGAGATGAGAAATTTCTTCAGCCGGAGGATGGTGAATCTGTGGAATTTGTTACCACAGAGCGTGGTGGAGGCCAAGTCATTGGTATATTTAAGGCAGAGATTGAAAGGTTCTTGATTGAAAAGGGGTTAAGGGGACAAGGCAGGGGAATGTGGTTGAGAATAAAATTCAGTCATGATTGAATGGTGAAGCAGACTTGATGGGCCAAATGGCCTAATTCTACTCTATCTTATGGAGCACAAACTCTCTGAATGTTTTGGTGGGAGTTCTGGGTTGCTGCAGGTGGAAAGGCAGCTCCCTCAGAGTTCCACCTGACCGCTGATGTCAAGGCTATACTGGAGCTGTGCACTATGGGCTGAATGGTCATGGGGTGAGGTGGTCACCAAAGTTCTCAGTTTGAAACTGGGTGGGAATCCTACAAGTCTGGTCAGCACATAAAGTGATGATTTCAGCAACAAAACAATGATTTGGACAGCATTGACTCAAACTGAATTGAAGCGTTCTTGATACTGTATTACGGTGTATAATGATAGGCTTCTAATGAATGAATCATTGGAGCACCTTACCATTCAGTAGGTTTCATGCATCTTTTCTGCATTAAGCAGTTCAAAATATCAAACAGAATTTTATTGAGCCGTATCGGTCATAATATTAGAGTGAAAAGGCAGAAATTATTATCATTAACTCAAGCATGACTGGAAAAGCTTGATGTCCTTGTCAAATACTGAGAGCACCTGAATTAGATTTAAAGGGAAGACTGATAGAAAGTGATATAAACATGATATGTTGTGGAATTTTAATGTCAGCATCAAATTTCATTCAGATACAATATTTTTGAAATCAGTTCTCATTAGCAAGCATTAAAATCCATCCAGCAATAAAATTCCATTGAGTCTTGTAGTGTTTTCTCTATTGACAGTCGTTCAGTATTAAAATGACAGTTTGGGCGTATGATTTAAAAGCCAAATGATTTATTGAATACTTACCTCAAATATTGCACTATTATATTCCATAATTTTTTAATGAAGAGCCACAAGTCATTTTTATATATCTTTATTTTAAAAGGCACAATTTGTCATGCCCACCACTATATAGAAAATTAAAAAATATATCATTTTTACAAGTTGCAGTAAGTTCTTCCTAATTACCCTTTTTAGACCAATTGAAATATCTGTAGTCTACTAACTAAGATTAATTAATGTATAATATTCCTCAGCTGCCATACTTACTGCTGTTTAAATTTAAACTTTGGAGGAACAAGAGCTTGCAGGCACTGGAGGGATAGACGTGCTGAGACATCAGATGCTGTCCCAAAGTCTGTAGTGGTTTCTTGATTTCTTATTGACTCATAGGTGGCCATGTCACGGGGTCATTTCTCATGGAGTCACCCCCAAAGAACCATGGGCCAGGAGGGCAGCAAGTATTCACCCCCACCACCCCAACCACCATTGTTATCAGTCCTCTTTATGATGCCATAATTAATGAATTAACATAGAACACTACAGCACAGTACAGGCCCTTCAGCTCACAATGTTGTGCTAACATTTTATCCTGCTCTAAGATCTATCTATCCCTTCCCTCCCACATAGCACCCCATTTCTCTATCATTCATGTGTCTATCTAAGAGTCTCTTAAATGTCCCTAATGTATCTGCCCCACAACCTTTGCAGGCAGTGCGTTCCACGCACCGACCACTCTCTGTGTAAAGAACTTACCCCTGACATCCCCCTTGTATCTTCCTCCAATCACCTTAAAATTATATCCCCTCATGTTAGCCATTGTCGCCCTGTGATAAAGTCTCTGACTGTCCACTCGATCTATGCCTCTTATTATCTTGTACACTTCTATCAAGTCACCCCTTAACCTCCTTCTCTCCAAAGAGTAAAGCCCTAGCTAACTCAACCTATCCTCATAAGATATGGTCTCCAATCCAGGCAACATCCTGGTAAATCAAGACCCCTCTGGTTCATGGTTCAATCAAATTCCATTCACTCTTTTAAACTCCAGCTCATATAAGCCTAATCTCATAAGACAACCATCCCATTCCTTGTATTATTCTGGTAAGCCTTCTCTGAATTGCTTCCTTCAGTAAAGAAACCAATACTGTGCACTTTCTGGATGTGATCTCAGTAATGCCCTATAATTGAAGCATTACTTTACTACTTTTGTGTTCAATTCTCCTTGTTATAAACAATTATAATTATTGTTATAGCATTCTATTAGTTTTTCTAATTACTTGCTGTATCAACATGTTAGCCTTTGGTGCAGCAACATACCAGACTGAGTATACCTAAGGTACCATGCAACAAAAACCTGAACATTTTCATTGAAACGGTGGGAAGAGATGCCAGTATGAAACAAAAACAGTGGGCCCACACATCATGTTGCTCTGTTGGAGATTGCCAGTCTGTATTCTATATGGTTAGCCTCTAACCCTTTCACTTCTCCCATCAATTCTTTATCAAAGCCTCCAAATCAGGCTTTTGCCCTGCCCACAGTAAACTGTCAAAATCATGAATAGCACTCTCTGACTGTAAGCACAAACATGTACACATCGTCCTCTCCACCTCAGCACCGTCAACCTAATGCAAGTTAGAGTTTCTGTTTCACCAGTATTCTGGCTGCCTTAATCTTGCCTGTTGTCTTTTGACCAGTCTAAGTTACATCAGTATTGCTTTGTTTTGTATGGAGCTCACTGCTGGTCTGTTTCTTTGATCTGTGCTTGGAACTACTTAATGTTCAGTTAAAATGCAAAAAATGGCAAATTTCAATGTGTGTGAGGAAATACAGATAAGAAGATTAAAATCAGTTCTGATTTTAAATGTTTCCCTTAAGACAATGGCATTCATTTTAATATTTTTTATTAAAAACAGAATTCACTCCAGTGCATTAAACGATGACCCTGACTTACAGAGGATGAACAGCACCAATATATTGGATGGAAACCCAGGGCGATTTGATTTTGACGTCTCTGATTTCTTCCTCTTTGGTTCCCCTTTGGCCTTGGTCTTGGCCATGAGGTGGACAGTTCTCCCTTCTGTAGATGGTAAGACTTTTTCTAGCATGCAACAGCTACTAAAATCTCATTCAGAGAGAAGTGTGTGCAAACCACAAATTGCGCCATAGAATTGTTGGTTGTCAGTGTGCAAGGTGTGCTGATGGCAGCATAATCAAAATTTTTATTCAAATAATTTCTAATTCAATAATTTGAAGTTGCTATGGATTTGTCTAGATAGTTTCCACTGAATTTGCATTTCCAGTATAATTGATTTGGATATTTGTATCCATTTATCTGGTAATTATTCAAAAACAGATAAGGTTTTCGGGAAACTGTCCACAAATGCATTGCTTACTTTTTACGGATTGGATAAATGTTCAGCTCAAGATCCTGGGCTGGATCATGCTGCTCACTAACAGACAGCACCGTAGAGTTAGCAGATGCAGGTCAGCTTTGTGCTTGGGCTTCCATGCATGTGTATGCAGTGTGGAAGGTGGCAGCATGCTGGAGGTCAGATGCCAGCACCAACCCATCCCATCTGGAGTCAGGAAAGGTTGCCCACTCTCCTCTGCCTTGTCTGTGTGTTGTATTGAGGCTTTGGCTGAATCCATCAGGAAGGACACAGGCATGAGAGGGGTGATAATCCTAGGCAAAGGGAGCTCTCAAGTCCAAGCCCACCCAATGTATTGACAACATTGCCATCTTCTAGCCGGACCCACTGTCAATCTGTAGATTGACCAGCACCTGTGACAAGTTTGAATTGGCCACAGTCAATTGCAACAAAAGTGAGGTGTGTTCTTTGGCAGCTTGGTCTGACCAATCCTGCATTCCTTTCACCATCAGATCCAATTAATTGAAGTTGCTGGGAATCTGGTCTGGAGAAGCCAGAGTGTGCGCCAGGGTGAAGCAGCAGTTGGGAGTGTGGGAATGGCACTCCCTCTTCATGGCTTACAGAACCTCATCATTGGTGTGTGGTGCTGTTGATGTTGCTGTACATGGCATGAGTGTGGCCCATACCTCTCTGCTGTGCAGTCATCTGAACTATCTCTCACTTCATATGGAGATCCAAAATGAATTGTGTTTATAAAGGCCTGATATACAGGACGTCTGAGAGAGCTGGTGTGAAAAACATACCCATCATAGCCTCCTGGTAATGTCCACCTTTGTGTGTGGCTGTGTCAAGCTGTGTGTAGAGCCTGGGTACACAAACTCCAAGTATTATTGCACACTGAGGTTCTACCTCTATCCAGTCTTATAAAGGATGGGCCTGGCCTTGTTCCTGCAGAACATTCCATTCAGTTGGATAGTGCCTTCCCACCTTTTCCTTTTGGAAAAGTTTCTGCAGAAAAACATCTCAGATCACAAATTATTCGGGCAGAGGTATGCATGGAATGTTCTGGAGGTTGTGTGGGAGAAGGAAGCACTGTTGGATGGTTTTCTGAAGAGATTGTCAAAGTCATTTGGCAAAATGCCTTATTACCAGAACTTTCAAACATACCAAGGTGTTGCTTGGCTGGCTGTGAGAGGGGCCCTCCCATCAGATCCTTCCTACACAGCCGGGATCACAATCCCACTGCATGGTGCCCTTGGGGTGGACTGTATGTTTGCCAAGCAGGTCCAGAAAGGGATGTGGTGGTCTTAGTCAGTCTGCCCAGAGCTGGTTGGTTTTCCAGTGCATAGACATATCTGTCATCAAATGCTGTTGGTTGGCACATTCTAGGGTACAGGAGGACATGCTGAGAGATGCACTGAAACTTGGCACAGCTGCCACAAAGGCTTTGTTGGTGTGGACCACAGTCTAGAGTCCTGCCACCGCATAATACTGAGGGGCTGGGCCCTGTGTAATAATCTCTCCAACATTTCTCTGATACAATGATTGGGGGTGAAACATTAGTGACATTGATGCTTTGTAAGTGAGTACAGTGGATTGCTTGGTTCATTGATTGAAAATGACGTGTCCCTATGGTACCACAATATGTTTTATGAATAAAGTATATATTTGGAAAAGTAAAATGCCAAGGCATCTGACTTTCTGCTCCACCACAACACTTTTCACTAAATCCAGCAGGAGAGCTCTGATGTACTGAGCTGTGGGGCTGGGTACACTCTTTATTCAGCCCCTTAGCTTTACCTAAACCACGACTGGTGGCCAACCATGTTTGAAAAAGTAAGTGCAGATAAGTGTTTTCTTTTACTTAATCCTAATGTTTGTAATTAACTTCTCACACTTAAATGTGTTTAAAGTAAAACATTTTTTTATTTTAATTGTTTACATCCCTTTGATCTTTGAATATCCACATCTCTGATTATCAGCTCAATTGCTCATGATGAGAGTGGAGGGGGGAACTAATGAATTTGACCTGTTACTGTGAGACGGGCCTATGTTAATATGCAAGACTGTTCTCCTTTGTCACATCTAGTTTCCTTCAATTTCATTTTCCATTTCCCATTGTAATATCACTTGTCTTTGGTTGTGACTATGTTACCTCCATTAAAATCATTAACCGTACTTTATTCTTGAATGGAAAATTGTCACTCTGTGTGTGTGTGTGTGTGTGTGTGTGTGTGTGTGTGTTCCCAGGCGACATTTCACAGATTCAGTGACCCTGAAGATTAGTTTTTGATGCTTCTGTTCTTCATGCCTCTCTTTCTTCTTCCAGTGGCTCATCTACGGCCCGCTTGTACCCAGGTGTACAGCCTTTTCCATTCAGCTGATCCCTCTGCCTCTCGCCTGGAGCCACTGTTGGAGAAAAGGTTCCACCTCTTGCCTCCAGTTTCTGTTCCAAGGTATCAGAGATACCCGCTGGGAGATGGCAATTCAACTCTCCTAGGTATGTTGTTCTGTGTGTGCCATGGAGGGTGAGCAGGGAGGAGGTGGGAGAGGAGAACAGAGGAAGTAAGTTTAAGGTGAGGAGTGAGACGTTTAGAGGGGATCTGAGGAAGACTTTTTTTCACCCAGGGGATAGTTGCAATCTGGAACATACTGCCTATGTGGGTGGTGGGAGGCAGGTACACTCTCGATATTTAGGAAGCATCTGGATGAGCACTTGAATCACCAAGGCATAGCAGGCTGTGGGCCAAAGGTGGGAAATGGCATTAGAAATGCCATTTCCCACCTTTGATACCTAATGGTCAGCATGCAGATGGTGGGCCGAAGGGCCTGTTTTTCTGCTTTATGACTCTGATTCCAAGACAATGTGCAGAACCATTCAGAATCTGCTTCTTGCTATTCTACTTACAACTGGGGGCATTCAACAAAGTTTGATGAAAAGAAATATTTATTTACTTAGAAAAGAGTGCTATGTTCTCAGGTTAGTGTTTCAGCTTATGATAACAGAAAATATAAATCTGTTAATCTCGTTGCTGATTTAATACAAGCTTAAATATACTCAGTTAACTTTAGTTGATTTCAGCTTCTGGGTTGTAAACATTTTGAATGTGTGGAAATCCTGTGCACACCTGTCCAACCTTAGCGTTAACCAGTTTCCAGAGACCACACTTTAGTGGTATTTGCAAGTGGCTGCAAGGATTGTGGCAGGTTTATTCTTTGCCTGTTTCGTAGAGTTCTCGTGTAACATTGGATTTTGCTCCAGTACTGTGGTATGCTAGCTGAAATCTTCAAGGTAAAATGACTTGCCTGTGGAAAACAACAATGTGTGAGGCATCCCTTGGGCTAAATGTTAAGATATGGTAATAGTTTCCTGAAGTAAAATGCAGAAGGTTGCGAATGCCTTTCAGTTTTGAGTCACAGTTTGCTAAAGTATTTGAAAACAGTGTTTATAGTCATTGAGATGTACAGAAACAGGCCCTTCGGCCCACTGGGCCCCTGCTGACCCTTTTGCCCATCAACACCACCTATATATCTGCATTAGGTCCATCTCCTTCCATGCCTTGTCTACCATAGCATTTCACAGTACCAGAGAAGGCTATTGGATCCATTTAGCACAGGATCCAAATATGCATTTTTCCAGAATTAAGGCCATTTAGGTATGACCCGCAGTCTTTCAGCAGGTGAATTCCATAAACATCCCTTACTTTCAAAGTAAGACACAAGAAGTTTGTCCTCGGTTGTATACGCTAGAAGTGTGATGTTGTAACATGCCGTTGAACTTTTTAAATTAGTTTCCATGGACTTTCAATTTCAGAAGTGGAGTTAAACACAAGTATCACATGTCACAGAGAAAGAATTTCTACCCGGATTAACTGATGTGTGTTGCTTTGCTGCATGTTTAAAATCTGTTGCCTGGTATTTGCAATCAGTGGCTTACTTGCCATTCGTACTCTCCACCGACTCCTGAAAAGATCTCACCTGTGCAGATCTCCCATGAATAATTTGTTGGAGCAAGATGGCTCCAACCTGGGTGTAGAGGATCTGTACCATGACAGGGTCCTCAGCATGTAAACCTCACCATGAAAATGCTGAGCAGGACATTGACTGGCTGCCTGGTTCAGCCAAATATCAAATATATCAGAATATTTTGAACATGTCTGAATGCTTTTATTCAAAAATATTTAAAGCATTAAAGAAACTATTCAAACTATTAAACACAGAAAAAAACTTTGCAGGGTTTTGACCCAAAATGTCATTAATTCCTTTCCCCACGTGGATACTGCTCGACCCACTGAGCTGCTCCAGCAGATTGTTTGTTGCTCCAGATTCCAGCATCCGCAGTCTCTTGTGCCTCATTTAAAATACTTAAATAGACTAATACAGTTAAAAAGAACTAAAACATACCTCACAACCATTACATTTAAATGAATGGTGGTACAGTTCCCGTGCCAGGTCTGACAATTTGGAGCAGGTGTCCCACTGGGAAGTGCAAGGAGTTGTCGCACCTTTGCACTCTCATGCTTTACTCCACAATGGGTCTGATGTTGGAGTGAGGTCAGAGATTCCTTAGTTAATAGCTGCCAGGGAGTTTGGGACTTCCGTGTTCATATATGTGTAGGAGCTGTCAGCATTTCCCTGGAAAATCTGGGCCAATACCATCGTTAACATTACAAGTGCAGAGATTTTTAATTTCATCTCCAAGTTTGTTGTAATATTTCACTTCAAATAAAGTAATTTTCTGCATAAAATACTTGGAAATGTTTTGAAGTGGAAGTAGCTGTCGAAATATGAGTAGTGTAATTATGAAGCATGGATTACTGTGGTTATCTTCCCAGGTTTGTTGGACTCGTTGTGCTATCATCATTATGTACAATATCTGTAAGTGCCATTCAGATAAACAGTCATCCCAGTTTTTAGAATTGTTTCAGCAGTAAACTAGACACAGAAATATATTGGAATTTCTTTGCTGACTTTTCCTGAATTTGTTTATTACATCTACATCAATGGATTAATTACATTTGTCTTTTGTCCTAGTTAATGGGCTCATTAGTTGTTTCAGAAGTTGGCAATGAATTTTTGATGCACATGTGATTGCCGTGATTATGCCAGTTTCATTCTCAAACCTGTGCTGCTGCTAAGTTAGTCACAGTAAATATATTGGAAGTGGAAAGGATTCACGGAATAACGTCCCCAGCAGTGGGCCATGGAATGGTCACTTTAAAACTTTGTAATGTCTGCAGTGGAACACATGAAGGAAAATGGCAGATAGGTCCCATAAGGGTGGAAAAGGCAAGATGGATTGGCCCTCAACTTAGGGGTTGGCTGGACAATCTGGTTTGTGGGGTGGTGGTTTTTGGGGGTGGGTGTGGGGGATTGAGCAGTGAGTCAGGGCTTGGGTGGAGAGAGCTGTCATTGCATTAGAGGATTGGGATTGAGGTCCAGTAAGTGTCACAGCAGAGTTTCAGGGCCTGGGTCAGAGAACTGGAGCTGTGAAGCATTTGAGCATCATGCATTATTTTATCACTATGGTCAATCCATCGCACATAATAACAACTCCATTATCAGCGTGTAGAATATTTTCATTCTCTTTACATTCCCTGTAACTCATTGTGGGCAATCATTTCCATAAGCCCTTACAACATGGGAGGTGGCCATTTGGCCAATTGAGTCTATGCCAGCTCACAGAGCAATCGTTTTCCCCCACTTTCCTGACAATTGTTCCCAGATTCCATCACGTACCTATAGAGTTGGGGTAATTTATAGTGGACGATTAACCAACCAATGTACACATCCTTAGGATGTGGGAGGAAACCGGAGGACCTGGAGGAAACTCACACAGTCACAAAGAGAACGTGCAAATTCCACACAAACAGCACCAGAGTCAAGATTGGAGCTGGATCACTTGCATTTTGAGGCATATCCTCAACCATGTTTAAGGATACTTTGGTGCTGAATGTTGTCGGTTTGATTTTTATTTTAATACATTGTGTGGCAATTTCCTCATTCAAAATTTTACCAAAATTATATCAATAGACATGTTGTTTCCTTCACTGACTCTGACAATAGCAACTTATTGTTGAAAAGAATGCTATTAGCAAATCCCCCCAACGTGTCATCCATCTTAAAGTTTGCAGCTTTCTCTTGTGTACACTTTTGTACAGAATGTAAATCACACCTCCACTGAGCAGTGTATGCAAAGATTGAACAAAGCGTTCATCATGGGTCACACAGCATTTGTGGAAAGAGAAAAAGTTAACATTTCAGGTCAAAGACCCTTAATCAGAACTAGGATCTTCGAACTGAAATGTAACCTGTTTCTCTTCCCACAGATGCTTCCTGACTTGCTGAATTTTTCTGGCATTTTCTGTTTTTACTTCAGATTTCCAGCATCTGCAGCTTTATTTGATTTTCAAGCTATCATCATGGTTGCCAGAGACACTGAAATTATTGATTACAAAGCACATAACTGTAAAATCAAAGTTAATCACATAAAACTAATTGGAGTGACTATTTATGAAATTAATGAAAGCAGAATTTCTTGTGCCTCTTGTTGATTTAGCCAGCATTTTGCATATGAATGTAACATTGCACAGCAAGCCTAACACAGAAGGAAATGTCTGAAAATGGATGTTGGTATATTTGTGAAGAATGGATTTGTGACAGCTTCCAATATTGGATTTAAACAATATATTTCTCAGTAGAAGTATTATTGGAATACTCTTTGCTCTCTATATGAAATATATCGGTCAGATTTTGCCGAGAGTATAGATAACCTTCTGTTAGAAGTTGCTCACCAATGTCAATATAAAGGTAATTGAAAACACTTGGATCGTGCAGTGTTTATGGAGTTGACATTTTGGGGTATTATCTGACCAAATATCAACATCTCACTAGGGATGATCAATTTAGTGTTCTAGTATTTGATTTTAAAAGTGTTTAGCTTTGTTGAATATATATAAAAGAAAGACTTAGATTTTTATACCAGTTTTCGTAATGTCCCAAAGCACTTTGAAGTCAATGGACAGTGGTCCTTGTAGTTCTTCTCTGACTGTCCCTCAAGATTGAAGACGACTTGCTTCTGCTCTTGTTTTGTGGATTCCAAGGTGGCGAATGAGGCCAATGTTGGAGTCACAGCCTCATCCAAGGATGGTACAAGATGTGAGCCAGGTGATAGTTTGTGAGGTGGTGCACTTCATCTGGTTCTTATGCAGGGCTTCTCTGTGTTCCTGATGCATGGCCTCTCGGTTCTCAATACCAGTTTGAATGCTCCTTCTCTACCTGACTGGTCATGGGCCAGAGATTCCAAGAAGTCAGTGGGATGCTGCAGTTCTTCAAGGAAGTTTTGAACACCTCCTGGACATTGTTGTAACATAACAAATATGGCAGTCAGTTTATGCACAAGTTTTTGCAAACAGCAATATAATATTGATAAGCCCCTGCTTTTCTCCATGGATCCATCCTAGCCTGCAGAAGTTCCAGCATCATAGTGTTTTTCATCTAGATTCCAGCATCTGCAGTCCTTTGTTTCTCTAACTCCCTTTCCCTCTTTTGAAG
>JARFYF010000054.1:18130496-18141598 GCA_030265395.1 Rhina ancylostomus | reverse complement strand
TGTTTCTCTTTCCACAGATACTGCCTCACCTACTAAGTGTTTCCAGCTTTGTTTTGCCACTTTCAACAGTTTTGTGCACTCGTACCCTATCCCTCAGCACCTGCACCCCTTTTAGACCTGTACCCTTCATTTTGTGTTGCCGCTCCTCATTACTCATACCAAAATACATCAATGCACTTTTCTCTGCATTAAATTTCATCTGCCATATACCTGTCCTTATAGCCTGATATGAGTGCCCACTGTTTACAGAACTTACTCACCACTCATCCCTACGAGAGTCCAAGATGGAGCCAGAGAGTTGGTCCTCCCTGGGGTCCCTCTCAGACAGAGGCCTCCCACTGCTCAGCTGTCCAGTTGTGTGGAAAGAGTCTCAGTGGAACAGTGTAATTGAATGGCAGGGGCTGCCTGTTGGTGCAAAGGCCGTGAAATTCCAGTTCTCAGCCACACGGTGAGGGATGGGCACGCAGGTGATCAGGCAGTCGGGAGGTGACTAGCCTGATGATCGGCAAGTCTTTCTGACAATCCAGCCACCTTCCAACCAGAGAGTGCCTTCCCATAGCTGTCAATCAATGGATCAGAGAATCTGACCTTTACTGTGAACTGGGGGCAGTTACCATCTTCATTGTTGCTGTGGATTATAAACCATGCCTGACACTGCTGCGTGGTCACAGGTTCAGGCTTGAGCCTCCAGCAGCTAAGATATATGAAAGTGGAGGAATTGGGGAGGCTTCTTGTTTGAGGTAAATTCACACCACTTTAAAACCTTTTCCTTTCCTTAAAGTGGTCCTTAGCCAAGACTAATAATCTATGGTAGAACAAGACCTACCTTTGAACAAGAGCTTTTGAAGTGTGCTCTAGTTTTTCTGTGTTCACCATTGAGAGTATTCTGCACCAGTTTAACCTTTCCTTGAACCCCTGCTCGTTACTGGGATGATATTGGGAGCCAGCAATGTACAGCTGCTCACAGAGTTAATGTTAAGTCAAGTAAGGTGACAGACCACCATAGCAATATTGCAGGCACTTTACAGATTTTCAGTACTTTTGAAAGTGCAGAAATTCAATCTTAGTGAGTTTATTGGGCAAGGTTGGACAATTTATGATTCTATTTCCCCTTCCTGCACACTAATCACCAAAACATTTTCATCATGTTTAGTTGTCTTTCTGGGCAGGTGTACAACAAAATTCAAATCAGTTATGCAAAAATATGTAGGGTCAGACAATGCAGTACACAGTGTTTTTCTACTTAATGCACAGGAACTGAATCAAAAGCTTGTTTCAGGTTGTCTGTGTGTGGTCCCAAGCCTGTGAGTGACAATGGGCTACTCAGCCTCACACAGAAAATGATTTAATTGGAGGTTTGAGCCCTGCTTCTGTGTAAGTTATTGGAGATCAGCTTTACTTGGTCTGTTGCTTTCAAGATCAGGGCATAGATCTTCTGTTGGGTAGGGTTTCTTGCTGTTCATTCTGACTTCCCCCACCAATCTCTTAGCTGCTGATGTTGTTTGAAACCCAGTCATGTCTCCAACCGATCCCACACATCCTTTTCACCACCAGGATTCTGGCTCGATGTTGCACCTGAGACCCCTCTCCCCTCATCCCCCAGTTATCCAATCACACGCCTGACTCAGATTGTTCCTAGCTGGGAACATTGCAGCCCTTTGTTGCCGCCACCTTTCACCTCCCAGCCACTATCATTATTTCCACCCGTCCCTCCCCCACCTGATCCATCTGCCAATTACCTCTCCTCACCTGGATCCACCTGTTGCTTGCCAGGACATCTTCCCCTCCCTTCTTTATATTGGCTATCTCCCTTCTACTCATTTAGTCCAGGTGAAGAGTCATGACTTCAATTGTCCTTTTCCCACTGCAGATGCTGCCTGATCCACTGAGTTCCTCCAGCAGTTTGTTTTGCTCCATGATGTTCCTTCCTCTGCTCTAGCCCCTTCTCTTAGCACCACAACTTCTACCAACTTGGACTTCAGTTCTGATATTCCTCACACTCACTTACCCTCCCCCAACAATCAGGTCTCTCTTTCCACCACAACCACCATGCTTCCCCCTTCCTGTGATCAGGGCTTGACTAATTTTCTCTGTTAGCTCCATAGTGGCAGAGTTCATGGAGGAAATGCCATCTACTTGTTTCGCCACACAAGACACAATTATGCAACAAGCCAGAGGCGACGGGTGCAGCTGAACGTTGCTGCCAAGGGGCTTCACACCAAGAGCAGCTTTGGTCTTCTCAATCACGTGGTTGTGGCTCAATTATGGTTTTCAGGCATAATCCATTTCCTAGGTTGTGGCTTCCAGATGTGACAGCACCACAATGAAGATTTATTTTGTAAAGGAAGAGGAGCTCTTTAGGACTTGAAAACTCAGCAGGCCTTGATTGCCTCTTTCCCAGGTCTAAATGGTTGTTTTGTTTTGCACAGAACATTGATGAAGACCGGCCTAGAGTCTGTCAAGTTGGCTTTGCGGACGTTTTTCGAAAGTGCAGCAGAAGATTTGGAGAAAACCATAGAAAATCTCAAACTGGGTCAGTTCACTCACACAAGGACACAGCCGAAGGGAGTGACCCAGATCATCAATTACACCACTGTGGCATTGCTGCCTGTCCTGTCATCGCTGTTTGAACACATCGGGCAACACCAGTTCGGCGAAGATCTGATCCGTATGTTTCTCTTTTTAATGTTATTTTTGAACAACCTTGTGATAAATTTAAATGAACACAGACTGTCCATGTTACTTTCTGGAAAGGTAAGGTGGATTATTTCTTTATCAACTTAAAATGCTTCACAAGAAACAAAGGACTGCAGATGCTGGAATCTAGATGAAAAACACGAGGATGCTGGAGGAACTCAGCAGGCCAGGCAGAATCCGTGGAAAAAAGCAGGCAATCAACGTTTCAGGTCAGGACCCTTCTTCAGGACTGAAGATAGGAAAAGGGGAAGCCCAATATATAGGAGGGAAAAGCAGAGCAGTGATAGGTGGACAAAAGAGGGGAGGTGGGGTGGGCACAAGGTGGTGATAGGTAGATGCAGGTAAGAGATGGTGATAGGCAGGTGCAGGGGAGGAGGGGAGAGCAGATCCACCGGGGGATGGGTCAAAGGGAAGGAAAGAGGGAATAAAGGGGGCTAGGAAAGGGAAGAAACATGGTGGCCGGGGCAGGACGGGTTGTGGGGAAGGGGGGGGGATTACCTAAAGTGGGAGAATACAGTGTTCATGCCGTTAGGCTGCAAGGTTCCAAGATGGAAAATGAGGTCCTGTTCCTCCAGTTTGTGCTGTGAATTCTCCTGGTAGTGGAAGAGGCTGAGGACTGACGTGTCAGTGATAGTATGGGAGGGGGAGTTGAAGTGACTGGCCATGGGGAGAAGCAGATTACAGTTACGGACAGAGCGTAGATGTTCTGAAATGGTCGCCTAGTCTGCGTTTGTAAAGGAGGCCACACTTGGAGCACCGAATGCAGTAATTCCAGTGCTGATGCACAGTGAGATAATGGAAATGTTAAGCCAGCCTGTAATATGGTCAATAACCATCTGCTTTCCCAGGACTGAAACTAATTCAAGATATAAAGAGTAAAGATTGACATCTATGCTAGAGCCACATTCTAAGCATACTTCGTGCTGTGTGCTGCAATTTCAATAAGAAGATAATTCTTTCTTTGAATCCAGAAACAAAGGACTGCTTAATAATTCATTCTCTTTGGCCAATATTCAAGGAATTTTGGCTTGGCATTGTTCCTCAACAGGCTATTTTCATTAGTGTTTTAATAGTTTGCATATAATTACTTAATGAATCAATTTATTTTGAAGGGTTAACATGTCTGTCTTCAATCCATTGCTCATTTGTTTATTAAAATATTTACATCAAGGTTGTGGAAAGAAGAAAGATTCGTTTCAAGAATTTTCAAACCTTCTACAATACAATACCTGCGACATATGGATGGGAAACGGACTTCATTACTGTAGGGTACTGTGAACTTACCCAAATTAATCATTGGAACCAAAAATTCTGAATCAGAGCATAGAATCTTCAGCCAGTGAGGTACTAATGTACCAGCAAGGTCTGTCAAGATTAATACTATAGACTGAATGAAATGGATTGTTTTTGACCACATCTATGTATTCTGAAGGCAATAGGATTTTTAATGTTATACAATGACAATTATATTCATTCAGAAAGGTTATACAACTCATCTCTTAGGAAAAATATGAAAGAATGTAAACAGATCTGAATGAGTTAATTTTGGATCTTGTTGTCTTTCTTTTCACTAAGTCCTCAACCAAAATAGTTATTATCACATGTACTTTGCCTTCAGTGTTACAGGAGGTGAAATGGGGGATCTGTTGTCATGTCAATAGCATGGAAATGGGCCCTTCAGCTCAACTAGTCCATGCTGACCAAGAATCCCATCTAGGCTAGTCCCATTTCCCATTTGTTGTCTCATAGTAAAGTATGCAGAGAGAGATGTCTAGTATTGTACGTTGCCTACATGGACTGCAGGAAAGTGTTTGACAAGTTCTCCCATGGTAGGCTGATCCAGAAGATTAAGTTACATGAGATCCACAGTGAGTTGGTAAGTTGGATACAAATTTGCCTTTATCATTTGAAGACAGAGGGTAGTGGTAATTGGGTGTTTCTGACTAGAGGTGGGGACCAGTTGTGTTCCACAATGATCAGTGCCAGGTCCTAATTTTGTGATAATTAATCTGGATGCACATGTTGGTGGTCTGATTAGTAAATCTGCAGGTGACAAGAAAATTGGCAAAGTTGTGGATAGTGAAGAAGGCTGTCAAAGGATACAGCAGGATAGAGATCGGTTGGAAATTTGGGTGGAGAAATGGCATCTGGAATTTAATCCAGGCAAGTGTGAGGTGCTGCACTTAAAGTTTAAATGGAAGTGGAAAATGTACAGTAAATGGAAGGACCCTTGGGAGCATTGATGTACAGAGATCTTGGGATGAAAGTCCATAGCAATCTGAAAATGGCAACACAAGAGTATAGGGCTGTAAAGAAGGTGAACGGCACACTTGCCTTCATTGGTTGTGGCATTGAATATACATGTCAATGTTGTGTGGCAGCTGTGTAAATCTTTAGACAAGCTACATTTGGAATATTGTGTGCAGTTCTGGTTTCACATTACAGGAAGGATGTGGATGGAGGCTTTGGAGAGGGTGCAGAAGAGGTTCACCAGGAGTATTAGCTATAAGAAGAGGTTGGACAAACTTGGATTGTTTTCTCTGGAGTGCAGGAGGCTGAGAGGTAACCTTATAAAAGTGAGTAAAATTATGAGAGACAGAGTAGATGGTCTTTTTCCCAGAGTGGAAATCCCACATGCTGGAGGGCATGGGTTCAAGGTGAGAGGGGGAAATTGCAAATCTCCTTTTAAAGGCAAGTTTTCATAAACAAGAGTGGTAGGTGGCCAGAAATGGCTGCCAGGGAGGCAGTAGAAGCAGATACAACAGCAACATTTTGAGAGACACTTAAACAGATACAGTACATGAGCATTCAGGGAATGGAAGGATACAGACCCTGTGCAGGCAGGTGGGATTAGTTAGACTATGATCCTGGTCAGTACAGACCATGGGCTGAAGGGTCTGTTCCTGTGCTGTACTGTTTTATGTTCATTTGAACCACATGAACAACCACACTTGACTAGTTTCTGCAAAATGTGCATCTTTTCTTTCAATGGTAAGCTATCTGATGCTGTAATGAAAACATTTGCAGTCAGATGGGCACATGGTTATGGAAACTTTTTTAATAAGTTGCATGATTTTCATTGTGATGCAAGAACATGGGTGCCACACAAAGTAACCTTTATTGCATATTCTCCTATTAATGAGAAAATAAAGTAGACATCATTTAGTGCTTGGAATGCATTCCCAGGAATGAGTGCTAGTTGGCTAGGGGTCATTATGAACAGTGCTGTCATTGGTGGAGTGCAAATGATGTGATGAACTCTCACTTCCCAAGTGAATGTGAACAAGGACAGATTGGGCAAGCTGGTAACTTTTTTTAAATTAAAAATTCTAGAAAATAACTTAGCCCCTGGGTCAGCACTCTGCAATGGATTACCAGTGTGCTATGAAATGTGGCTTTTTAAGTATGTTTAATTCATTTTGTGGACTTATTTGCATTGTCTCCAGAGCATGCTGTTGTGTGATCCATTACGTTGCTAACCAATAGAAGCTTGCACCACCTCCCACTTGATCTGGTTAATCAGAATCATTGTCTCCTGTGTTTGGCTTTCAGCATTATTGAGTTCTATCATATGCAGCTGCTTATCTATGAGATGAATTGCTTTATTCCATCCTTGCTGCCCTTGCCATTTGTGAAACCTGAAATACTTTTTTAAAATATTAGTTATTTTTTTTAAACTTATTGGACAATGACAACCAGAATGTGTGGAAACTGAATTCAGTCATATTTTGATACTTGCATGAGTAAATGGAGAAAGAAATCTACAGCTTGCACAATTGGAAGGTAATTTTTTTAAAAATAACTATAAAAAGCTTAACATTTTCAAACTTACTGTATAATATTAACAAGTTTGGTCATGTGATTGAAAGATACAAGTATAATATCTGTATTCCTTAAGCAAGATTTCAGATTGAAAGAAATTCTCTCGTCTGCGAATCATAGATAGCTGGGGGAGATGCTTGTCAGAATTGGATAATATTTTAATTTATTATTTTGTAACATGGGTGAATGAGTAAACTGCCAAAAACCATTAATAATGAAATAATAGCTACAACCTCATTTGGGTAAGGGGAGCATCAATTGCAGTATGTAGCTATCTAAAATCACACAATATAGGTTGCAAAGTCAGATTCATAGTCTGGGAATTAATTTCCTCTGGGGTATCAGTTAAGACTATCTGCAAATATTTCTGTGCTTTTTTTAGTTTGTAATTTGCGTGGTATGAAAGGCACTGTAACACTTAAATGTTGGCATTTACCTTGTGGTTTAAACAGTGAGCAATGTTTCTCCCAATATTTTGGGATTTGTATGGTTCCCATGCCTTCACGTGTCCAAACTTGTTAAGGTTACTGGGCTGAATTAGGTTAGCTTCAACCTGCCCAGACAAGCTTGCTTTGTTTGCCCTACACCCACATGAATGTGTTGCAGAAAGGTGGGCCCAAATGTCCTTGGCCTCTCCATCTGAGTCGTGGGTGGTAACTGGGTCGCAACTAGTGTTTCAATGAGCTTGGGCCTCATAGTGCATCACTGAGGCCCACGAGTTTGTCAATTGTCAAAGGATTATGAATGTTTTTAAAATCTCACTGATAGAGACAAATTCAGTTAGACTTAAGATTTTATTCTTGCTATTTGTTATTAACAAATATTTATGTTTTTAAAAAAAAAACAAGGAAAATAATGCAATATCTCAGATGAGGTCTCATTAATACCCTATATAACTGAAGCTTATCTTACTTTTATCTTCAATTCCCCTAGTGACAAACAACGTTTCTTAATTACTTGCTGTACCCATATTACAAATTGTGCACTGGGGCACTCTAATCCCTCTGCATTAGTGTTCTACAATCTCTCCATTTATTTAATACACTTTCACTTTTCCTGATGGTGTGTACACATTATTAAATGGGTGCTAGCAGGTGCCAAATGCAGGACAGACATCAAATTAACAATGCAGAATGACTGCCAGGATCAGCCTGCTCTACAATGCTGGCAGATATTCACTGCTTGATCATGTGCTCTGTCACATGGTGTCTGGTATGATTTGACCCACCAACATGCACATGTGCAATGGAGGCTATTTTGGTTCTTGGGACACATTGTATCTGGACGGGCAGGCCCTGCTGATTTAAACTTCTATTAGATTCACCTTAAACTGTATCAAAAATATAATTGCCAGCTGCATCTCACTGCAAACAATGAAGAAACTGTATGGATGGTACCTGTACTGCATTTAAATACGATAAACTGGCATTACAGCAACATTCTGTTTAATGAACACCAGATTGTGTGGGGGGGTGGGGAAAGGCTTTTTCACTTGCAGTTGACTGCTGGATGTTAATGCCGTTGGACTTTCAGCTCACATCTACCACATTGCTTTCCTGCTGTAATTGTAATACCTGTCAATTTAAACAAGCTCTGAAAAGCAGCATGCCCCATTGACTGATGCAGTGAGTTCTCCCAATCACACCAAAATGCAACTCAATTCACTGTTCTTTTCCCTCATTTTTCATCTGTCACCACTATTTCAGCAAGTGCCTGGCTTTTATTGGTGATTTCTGAAGTGATGGCCTGACTTTCTTTTGAAGCTACTGCCAAGGAAACTGTGTGGATTCTGCTGACACTCAAAGCCACAATTTTTCTTGTCACCTAAAGAGTGACAGATAAATGGAAAGCAAAATCATAGGCAAATTAAAGCACAACTGCTTCTGCTACCATTGTAGAATATTGTGATTGGAATTTACTTGCGTTTTGCTGGAGGTAAATTTTTGCAATATCATTACATTGAGATTATGGCTTGCATTATTACTAATAGGTATTATGATCTTTGTCAAAATAGTATAAGCAAGGAATGCATCGTGAACTGTGCAAAGCACACCACAACTTCATGGTATCACTAAAATTTTGGTCCTGTACCCAAGGCTGGTAGGTATAGGACAATCAAGAATGTCCTCTGACTGACCCCTTTGAGCATTTCTAGAGACACCATTTATCTCCAGAGGCTAAAATGCCTCAACACATAATGGACAATTTACAGTAGTACTGCAGCATTTTAAACCCTGCAGCAATTTAGCTGTTTGTAGGTTGGATTCCTCTGAACACTTGAGGTCTACAAGAGGCTTGTTCAGATTAGAGCAAACATTTCTGCTGAGGGAAGTGGGTGAAAATGGGTAACTAGTTCAACTTGAATTAATGCAGAGGCACATCGTTTTTCATGAAGTTCAATGACCTTGCCATATCAGACAAGGCACTATAACCTTCAACAGTACAGTGCACAGATTTGCCTTTGTTCTTTCCTTTACCCTACCATCTTTGCCATCAGAATACCTGCTTGGAGCCTATTACAGTTAAACTTTTCTCCATTGAACACACCTCTCTCCAGGTATACTGAGCACCTTTAACACTTTCTATTCTGTATTTCTAGCATCTGGGGCATTTTGCTGTTGCAGTAAGCTTGTGTAATTATAGCATTGAAAGGCTGGCCCAAGCAATTAAGAAATATACCTGGAAATGTCGTGGCCCACTTGCTATTCTCAAACATCATTACTTGGATAAAGATTACATAGCACTTCTTTAACTATTTCCACAGACTGAAGGCAGATCATCTGGGAATGTTCAAATAAATAACCAGCCAATGGAAAACTTTGTACTTCCATGAAATGTTTGCGATTGACTACAACAGTCAGACATCCTTCAATGTGATGACATTTAAAACCTTCCACTGAGCACAGGAAAACTCATCCTTCAACTCAACACCACAGAATCAATACTGCAGATGGCAACTAAACAATGACGCCTTCTAGTGATGTCTTATTGGATACAAAATCCAGATGATTGATTAAAGGAATGCCTCAGTCTGCCATGAAAGATTCAACATGACCATTTTTGATTATGCATAGAACAAGCAAGAGAACCACAGAATAAAGTTAATTGCTGCAGATGTATCATTAATTAGCATGCTTCGTTCCTGCCAACACAACCATTACATACATGGGCAAACAAGCCATGGTTCTTGAGTGCTAACCTTCTGTTTACACAAACTGATATTCTCTCTTTAGAGGAACAGACTACATGCCTGCTAATATAATATTGCCACATTGGAGCTAATCTCTCCAGGGTATCTCCAACCATTTTGCAAATTTATGGCAAAGTTTCTACTGGGTAATGGATGAGAAATTGTCCAAAAGCAGATGGGCAACATGCACAGCAATGAACTTGAACCTGACCTGTATGAGCCTTTGTCTGGCAGCTAGCTATTCCCTCAACCTGACTAGGAAACAAACTTTAACTAGCTCTGTACTCCAGTTGTCTCTAGCTGGTTTATAGGATTTACTAGCAACCACCTGCCCTTGCCTCTCCCCTGCATTCTCCCAAATCTCCTTCATATTTCAAGGGTGATTTCAATAAAGAACCACTATGTTGTCAAAATGTAAGGAGGTCCATGTATAACTACTACATTGGAGATGTGTGTGTATATATAATATGTATATCAATCACTGTGTGTATACTACACTAGGTAGAATCATTACCTGTGTGAAACACTACAGCAGAGTACAGACCCTTCAGCCCACAATGTTGTGCCAACATTTTGTCCTGCTCTAGGATCTATTTAATCCTTCCTTCCAACATAACCCTCTATTTTTCTATCATTCATGTGTCTATCTAAGTCTCTCAAATGTCCCTCATGTTTCTGCCCCCACAACCTTTGCAGGCAGTGTGTTCCATGCACCCACCACTCTCTGCTTTTTTTCTAAAAAAAACTTACCCCTGATATCCCCCAGTACCTTCCTCCAATCACCTTAAAATTATGTCCCCTCGTGTTAGCTATTGTCACCCTAGGAAAAAGTCTCTGACTGTCCACTTGATCTATGCTTCTTATCTTGAACATCCCTATCAAGTCACCTTTCATCCTCCTCCTCTGCAAAGAGAAAAGCCCTAGCTTGCTCAACCTATCCTCATAAGACATGCTCTCCAATCCAGGCAGCATCCTTGTAAATCTCCTCTTAACCCTCTCTAAAGCTTCCACATCCTTCCTATAATGAGGCGACCAGAACTGAACACAATACTATAAGTGTAGTCTAACCAGAGTTCTATAGATCTGCAACATCACTTTATGGCTCTTGAACTCAATAACCTGATTAATGAAAGGCAACGCACCATAAGACTTCTCTGTTACTGTTGTCCAGCAGTGAGATTTCATCCTGTGGATCTGTTATTTGAATCTGTATTACATGCCAATTACCAAAAGCATGCATATTCTAGTTTGCTGCATGTCCAAGTATCCAAGGGAACTTTGGTTATGCTGCTTACTGAGTTTTAAATCGGCAGATGACTATAGAAAACAGCCAAAAGCGCAAATCCAAGTAATATCACTGCCTGCTCAAATCGCACTTTCACATTTTCAGAGA
>JARFYF010000054.1:18098988-18111207 GCA_030265395.1 Rhina ancylostomus | reverse complement strand
CTGGAGGAAACCCATGCAGACACTGGGAGGACATAAAAACTCCTTACAGACAGCGGCCGGAATTGAATCCCGGTCGCGGGTGATGTAATGGCGTTAACCTAACTGCTATGCTACCATGTCATATTGTGTTATGTGACATGCCCAGCAGGCTAGACTATACTAATCGAGAGGGGGGAAAAAATCTCAGCTAAAATTACAGATGAATGACTGGCAGAATGGCAAGTTCTGATACAAGCCAAAAGTTACCTAATACTGGAGGATTTAATATTGAGTCTAGTAGTCTGCAATGTGCTCAGGTGGAATTTGAAATGTTGTTCCTCAAACCAGCAATGGAAGTGGCATTCTGTATGATCCTTTCCCATTTTAAAAAGAGGCCTATACCTGAAAAAGGTTGAAGTATCAGCATTCTTGAACATGTTTCACTCCATCTCACAATCTGAAAATTAACATTTCCAAAGGCCTTTGGGCATGAATTACCATTTTTAGAGATAGGGCTGCTATTTTTCCAGTTCCTTCAGCATTACCTTCAGCTTGGTCTCCTTTTAGAAGTTCATTGTTGTGCCCTTTTTCCTCATAGCACACTGGCACATTTAACATGGACAATTTTTATGTCTGAAAGCTATAGAGCTTCCTTCACAGCATTGCTGCCTGACCATTTAACATAAGTTTAGTTTAAATGCATTCTTGCTGCAGATTTGGTTACATTTTCCAAAAACTTTATTTATACAGCATGGTAACAGGCCCTTCTGACCCAATGAGTCTGCGCCTCCCTATTTAAACTCTTCTTTGGAATGTGGGAGGAAACCAGAGCACCCAGAGGAAACCCATGCAGACACTAGGAGAACGTACAGACTCCTTACGGATAGTGCGGGAATTGAACCCCGATTACTGGCGCTGTAATAGCGTCATGCTATCTGCTACACTGCCATGCAAAGCTGTTACTGAAAGCAGAAATCATGCTTCTAAAGTCTCTATGATTTAGAGTCCAAAATATTAGTTCTAGCCCACCACCACACCACATTTTAATAAATTCACATCTATAATGTGCATTAAGTTGTACCATTCCATGTAAAATTAGCTAAGAATCCATTTATTAATTTAATTATTCATACAAATGATGTGGCATCACTGACAGGACCAGGATAAATTGACTTATCATAAGATGCCACTGCGGATGAGGTGATTGTTATATTTCTGTGGAATGTTTCACATAAAGTATGTTTCATATCTTCAATGACCTGACTAATTCGCAACAAAGGATTTTTTAATGTGTGGTCTTATTTGAAATTTAGTGAAACTAGCAACAACATTGTAGATAACAAGATTCCACAGCAAAGAAATAATTAACCTGACAACTTGTTTTAATGGAAGGAGAAACGGTGAATGTTTCAGGTCTGGAATCCTTTGTTAGAACTTTAGGTAGCCGAGAAAGTGGGGGAAGGGAATGGGTGAAATTGGGAAATGATAAGAATTTGAAACAAAGCATCTTATTAAATAAATAACTTGTTGTCAGGAAAAGATTTTTTGCAGCTGCCTTCTCCACAGAGAGAGGACAGACTCAAGAGCTCTCCAGACTAAATGTGGTTGCAACACAAAGAGGGTAAGAACAAAATGCCTTAAAACAGCAATGATTGTTCTCAGTAATATCATAAATGGCACTCATGTTGTAGTGATACTGGCTGTAGGATAAACATCAGAGACTTCTGTTCTTTTCCAGATCTTTAATATGAACCTTATGGAAGCTTTATCTAACCAAATACAAATGAAATGAAGGAAATGCAAATGCAAGAGAATATGATTTGGACACTGCCTACCATTAGAAAGGACACATGTTGTTTTGCCAGAAGCCTGTTTGTATGTATCTGTGGGATTGTCTATCCTACAGGTATTAAAGTAAATGGCAGGTGCAGCTAGTGGTACATCTGTTGTAGCAGTGGTGCACGTTTGCAGTGCTGTTTGAAAGTTATGTTGATGTCTGGCAGCTGGTTATTAAATTGATATCACTGCTAGAAGTTTTCATTAATACTGCATTATAAAACAAGCACGGTGTATTGTTTTCACTCCAGGGTTCAAACTACCTTTATTAAAACATATCACAGAAGAGTAAGTTCACTTGTCTATTTGCCAAGTGACGTCTTCTTGAACCTTTGATGGCTGTAGGTACACATTTTAAAACAAAAACCTTTTGAATTAACAATATTGATTTTGCTTATAGTGTCCTCCAGAAGACAATTACCAGCTCTGGTTTTAAAATGAAAATATTACCATGTGTTTATGGATATGTTATTGTGTAAAGTGTACTTTTACATCCGTGCCCCATTGTGATTAATTATACAGCTTGTCAGTACACCAAAAGGTAACAGCTGACAAGTTGAAAATTACTCGGTCGCTAAAATAACTGTGAGGTGAGTGCTCCAAATAACTAAATTGACCAGGAGAGACAAGAGACTGTAGATGCTGGAATCTGGAGCAAAAAAAAACTGCTGGAAGAACTCAGTGGGCCAGGCACCATCTGCAGAGGTAGAAGGGGATGATCGATGTTTTGCTTCCACAGATGCTTCTTGACCCATTGAGATCTTTCAGCAGTGTTTTTGTTCACAGCTAAATTGATTGTGTCACTATTTGAACAGCAGGAGACAGTAAACATGGCATTTACTTGTCAATATAAAAAAATAAATTCCTGAATTTGTTTTCTACTTTCCTGGAAAGAAGCATTTAAATTTTTTTATCTATTTCCCTTCCCCCAGAATACTTGGTTTGTTAAATATGCAAATTTTCTCAAATGAACACCTCAGAATAAATGCAAATCTTTTTCTCTAGGTGTTAACTGCAAATCTGAGTTGCTACTTTACATCCAATTGTGTAAAATCATCTGGGGAGAATGTGCTTAAAATATTTCCCCTTTTTGCCCTTGCCAGACAGGAACAAATAAATCAAGCCTTAGATGATTCATTTGCCATGGAGTTTAGGGCAAAAGCAGTTCAAAGTTTCAGGGTTTGTGTCAATATGCTCGCATTTATTCTGGCCTACAACTTGCCATGAGACTGCATAGGAATGACCAACTGGTCCCTGTGGATGCCATGGTTACTAAAAAAATTCAAGTTTACTAAAAATCCATTTATAGGTCTTTGCATATTCAGTTCACTCATCACTCTGGGGTGGAGGCAAGGTTTATTAGTTCAATGGAATGGAGATTCCTATCTATCTGTGGCATGAGATGGTTACAGGGCAGGATTTGAAATATGCTGAGAACTCCTGTGGAGAAATAAGTACTTAAACAAGTTGTTTGCATTTGTCAGAACCAACCAACTGAATAAATGCCGCACCACTTCCCCATTTGCCTTCAGTTGAGCAAAATCCTCTCCAACCCATTGCAACTGAATTCGTGCCAGGATGTTTGTTTTTTCATATTGTGTAAAGTAACCAGATTGTTAATGTAACAAATGTACTTGTAAACTACTCAAATCCAAAGTGTCATCAGAGGGTTGAAAAATCAGGGAATGTTGTGGAATAGCTTTAAATCCAGGATGACTTGCTCTGCCATTGATTACAACCTATCATGATGCCTCACGTAGATCATGGTTGGCATAGATGAGATGGGCCAAAGGGCCTGTCTCAGTGATGTTTAACTCTACGTGATTACAATACCCTTCACTTTAGGTGGATAATGTTGTAACTTGTACTTCTAACTGTGATCTCACTATGGGGACACGGAGCAAAAAGTGATTGTTTCATAATTTTAATAGCTGCTGGAATAAAGGACAGGGATCAATGAAATGAGCTTCATTCAGGGATTTTGGAATTTGGAGCAATGGAAAAATGGACAATTGTTAAGGTGTGGGGTTTAGGATCTTTGCATCAACTGAGGCTACGCACAAGGCAGGCACCTCATTTACCTTAAAAGCAAAACATAGTGGAGGTAGAATAGATTAGGCAGCATCTGTGGGAAGAGAGAAGCAGAATAGTGTCACATGACCCACTCCTCCTTATTCATATGTTGGTATATGGTCAGTGATGTGCATGGGAAAGGCAAACCTCAATGAGTATTGATGTTTTCCATGAAAATCACATTATTTGGATTGAAGATATTCAAAGATAGCAATGGATTTCTGTGCTTGCTACATGGCAAGCCAACAAATATAAATCTAAAAGATAATGGAAAGAACTAAAGTAACATGGTTAAATTAGTATATCATGTATAATGCATTCTAATTCAATATTAACCATTGTACTTTATTTAATGATTCTTGAGTACCACTGAAAAACAAAACATTATAACTAGGTGCTTGAGGAATTACTTTCCCTTCCAGTTTATGCATTTTGTGACTCTATAGTGGAACTTGCAAAGTTGAGCACTAGGAGCCGGAGTACACGTTCTGTGCACAGTCTGCTCAGTGGGTTAATTTGACTGTGCAACCTATCATACGCGTGAGTACACACACAAATAACATGCTGTTTGTTGAAGCATCAGTGTTCTGTGTGAATCTGGCTAATGCCACAAAAGTGCGTGATGGATGCTGAGAAGATGTGAACTGTGAAAATACTTTTGCAGGAGCTGTCTATCAGCATCGCTGCAGAGTTGCAGTTCATTACTTACGGACGACAAGCGGAACATCATTAGGAAGCGCATTTAAGCTCAACTAATTCCCAAGTGTCCATGCTGCAGCTTCTTGTTAAAGCTGACAAAAGGGCAGGTATTAGACTGGCAGATGTTTTGTTCAGCAATTGCCAGGTACCAAAGTGATTTTGATGATGGCACTTCAGCCCACAGTGCTGCTTGCAATGTTCTTGGAGATTATCTGGTATTTTTTTTGGCTGCCAACAGAATTTGATTTGTCTGGTAAAACACTCCCTTATTCACAATGCAAATATGTGAGCAAATAAAAGAGAATGACTAGCATATGTGTAAGCTATTAACATCCGTCATTTTGTAATGTAAAAAAACCACAGGTGTTTGGAGGATCATTATGCCTTTGTACTTCTGCTAAATCCTTCAGGATTGCTCCCCTCTTCTGTTACCACACATGCCACAGATTCATGAATTTAAATAGATTTCCAAACTTCCTCTTTGATAACTCTGGAGTATATCTTGTAAAAAAAATTGTCTTTACTGAATAAGGATTTAACATTATCTTTCATTTACATATTTATGGTCACTACAGTTAAATGCATAGTATTAACATGTGTATTGCAGTTTTGTGAACATTTTTTTGCCCAAGTGAACTTGTCAAATGGATGTTCACAATTGAAAGCATAAGACAGTAACAGTAAGCAGTAAGAGATGTTACACCTGGTGCCAATAAACTGAGGATCTGCTTGGATCTATATTGTTCGAACAAGGTACTGTCACAGGACTGCCCCCTTCTCACGGAAACACTGATATCCTCACCATTGTGGACCGTTTTTCCAAAGCAGTGCATTTTGTGGCCCTTCCCAAACTCCCTACAGCTCAGGACACAGCCGACTTGGTTGTCCAACATGTTTTCCGTCTCCACGGAATTCCTGCTGACATTGTCTCCGACTGGGGTCCCCAGTTTGTCTCTGCCGTATGGAGGTCCTTTTGACAAGCCCTTGGAACATCCGTAAGCCTATCGTCTGGTTTTCATCCACAGATAAAATGGCCAGAGGGAGCAGTTGAACCAAGACTTGGAAACGGCACGACGCTGCATAACAGTAAATGACACATCAACATGGAGCACCCACCTCGCTTGGGTTGAGTATGCCCACAACTCTCTGGTCTGCACTGCTACTGGAAAATCACCCTTCGAATGCTCACTCGGGTACCAACCACCTCTCTTCTTGATCCACGAAGAAGATATTGCTGTGCCCTCAGTTCACCCATCTCCACCGTTGCCACAAGATCTGGGAGGACACACGTGCAGCCCTGCTCCGTACCGCTGACCGCAACCGGAAATTTGCTTATGGTCGGCGGGTTGCTGCACCTGTTTACCAGCCTGGGCAGAAGGTTTGGCTCTAGGCTAGGGTCATCCCCCTCAAAGAGGATCCCAAGAAACTCGCTCCTCTATTCTTGAGACGTTTTGAAATTGAGCGGATTGTTACTTCCACAACACTCCGGCTCAAATTGCCTAAGACCCTAAGGAGACATCCCACTTTCCATGTGTCTCAGGTGAAGCCAGTGGCCAGCAGTCCATTGTGCCCTCCAGCCATGCCGCCACCGCCCCTCCCAATTGTTGATGAATACCAGGTATGCACTGTCCGGCGTCTATTGGATGTACGCCGCCGGGGTAGGGGCCTGCAATGCTTGGTCGATTCGGAAGGATACTGTCCGGCGGAACGTTCCTGCGTTCCCCGTTCCTTCATTTTGGACCCCTCCCTAATTCTGGACTTCCGTAGGAACCATCCAGCAAGCCTGGTGGGTCGCCGAGAGGCTCCCGTTGGGGTGGGCTGTTGATGGTTTCTGTCATGGTTCTGAGTTCTGGCCCTCAAATTGGCTCCTTTAATGTCTTGTTGTCCAGCACATGGGTTCCATGCAGGACTGATTACATAACGACACATACCTGAGCCCATCAGGGGCCGAGCATAAGTAGCAGGGTTTCTCTGCCCAACAATCACATCTCCGGCCTCTCTCAACAACCTGTGGTATATCCCATCTGGTCCTGTGGACTTATCCATCTTAACTCTCTTTGAGAGACCAACCGCCCTCCTCCTTTATCTCAAAGTTCCCCAACATACTATCTATCCTACGCACCGACATCCCCATCCTCTCCGTCCTTCTCCTTGGGAAATACTGATATAAGTACTCAGGAAGGACCTCACTAACCTGCTCAGACTCCAAGCGCACGTTCCCTCCTTCAGAACCCTCTGACCACTCAAGGATTGAGTCACAGAGCAATACGGAACAGAAACCGCCCTTTCAGCCCATCTGGGCCATACCGATCTGGTCTTCCGCCTATTAACATATACCTGCACGCGGACAATATCCTTCGAATCCTCTCCTATCCCCGTACTTCTCCAAACTTTTCTTAAATGTTACAACTGAACCCGCATCCATCACTTCCGCAGGCATCTTGTTCCAGATTAGCAACACCCTCTGAGTGAAGTAGTTTCCCCTCAGATTCCCCTTAAATGTTTCACATTTACCCTAAACCTATGACCATTGGTTATGGGCTCACCCAAGCGGATGCTGTAAAACCTGCGTTTATTCATCCCATATATACCCATCAATTTTGTATTCCTCCATAAGATCTCCCCTCATTGTCCTGGGCTGCGGGAAATAAAGTCCTAACCGATTCAACCGTTTCCTATAGCTCAGGTCTTCAAATCCCAGCAACATCCGTGTAAATTTTCTCTGCACTCTCTCAAGCTTATTGATATCTTTCCTGCAGGTTGGAGACCATAGTTGCAGAAAATACTCTAAATTCAGCCTTACCATTGTCCCGGACAACTTTAAAACATCCCAACTTGTGTACTCAATGCCCTGACCGATGAAAGCCAATGTTCCAACCTATCCGTGTGATGCCAGTTTCAAGGAATCATGGATCTGCATTCCCAGGTCCCTTTGTTCTACCACACCCGTCAGTGCCCTACCATTCATTGTGTGAGTCTTACCCTGGTTGCTCCTGCCAGAGCGCATCACCTCGCAGTTGGCTGCGTTGAATTCCAATGTCATTTTCAGCCGATTTACCCGCATGTTCCAGATTACTTTGTAAGCTTTGATAGCCTTCCTTGCTGGACACTGCGCCCCCAGTCTTGGTGTCATCCACAAATGTGCTGATCCAGTTTACCACATTATCAGCTAAATCATTAATATAGATGATGAACAACAGCGGCCCCATCACCGATCCCTGCGGCACACCACGAGGCACAGGCTTCCATTCACAGAGAAAACCATCTGCGGCCATTCTCTGGCTTATCCCACTGAGCCAACGTTGAATCCAATTGACTACTTTATCCTGAATGCCAAGCGACTTAACCCTCTGGAGCAGCCACCCATGTGGGACTTTGACAAGGTCCTTTCTGAAGTCCACGTGCACAACGTCCACCGCTTTTCCTTCATCGATATTCCGGCAACCTCTTACAAGAAATCTACGCGTTTGGTTGGACATGACCTACCAGGCAAAAAGCCATGTTAACTATCCCTAATCATGTCCTGTCTATCCAAATACTTATATATCCTGTTCCCTCAGAAAACCTTCCAATAATTTACCCACAACTGAAGTCAGGATCACAGACCTATAATTTCCCGGCTTGTTCTTTGAGCCTTTCTTGAACAATGGAACAACCCGAGCTGTCCTCCTGTCCTCCTTCATTTCACCCGTGCGAAGGACGTTCGCAGTACCTCTCCCAGGGTCCCTGCAATTTCTGCACTAGTCTCCCACCAGGTCCGAGGGGCAGTCACCCTGTCAGGCTCTGGGGAGTTATCCACCTTCATTCGCCTCAAGACAGCCAGGAACTCATCTCCCGTAATCGGATACGTTCCATGACCTCACTACTCTTTTGTTCTATAGTCTCCATGTCTGTTTCCACAGGACAATATAACCAGACAATTCATTTTAACATCCCCCGCCCATGTCTTCCGGCTCCATACGGAGTTGACCATGCTGATCTTTAAGATGACAGATTTTGTCCATTGCAACCCTTGATCTGAACATAACAACAGAAGCCCTTGGGATTCTCTTTCACCTTGTCGGCCAGAGCAACCTCGTGTCCAACTTTTGACCTCCTGATTTCTCTAATAAATAATTTCACTCTTGAATTTACATGACTTTCAAGTATTTCACTGCATCCCCACTGCCAATCCGTGATGTGCACAACCACTTTTTTTGAACTGGGGCCCCAATATCCCTCGATGACCAAAGTTCAATGAAACACTTCA
Source organism: Rhina ancylostomus (assembly GCA_030265395.1). Lineage (NCBI taxonomy): Eukaryota > Metazoa > Chordata > Chondrichthyes > Rhinopristiformes > Rhinidae > Rhina > Rhina ancylostomus. The sequence continues at coordinate 18,102,371 of JARFYF010000054.1, read as the reverse complement.
CCTTGCCTTTTATTATAACGGATTCATCTCAATAGCAGTTTTCCCGCTCTGGAGGCTGTTGAGGGAGATGACCTGCCGGGGCTAAGCAGCAGTAGCCGGGTCTATGGCACTGGGGAAGGTCCTGCTGCTCAGAAGGGAAGGGAGGAGAAGAACAAGGCGGTAGTGATAGTGGACTCGATAGTCGGGGGACGGATAGTAAGTTCTGTGGCCGTGAGCATGAATCCAGGATGGAAGGTTGCCTCCCAGGTGCCAGTGTCCGGGATGTCACTGATCGGGTTCACAGCATTCTTGAGCGGGAGGGAGAGCAGCCAGAAGACGTGTTTCATGTTGGTGCCAACGACATAGGTAGGAAGAGGGATGAGGTCCTAAACAGTGACTTTAGGAAGCTAGGCAGAAGGCTGAAAACAGGACCTCCGGGGTAGGAATCTCGGGATTGCTGCCGTTGCCACGTGATAGTGAAGGTAGGAACAGGAGGAGATGGCAAACAAATGCGTGGCTGAGTTGGTGCAGGAGGGAGGGTTTTAGATTTTTTTGATCTTTGGGATATCTTCCTGGAAAGGTGGGATCTGTACAGACAGGACGGATGACACTCGAACCAGTGGGGGGCCAATATCCTTGCGGCCAGGTTTGTTGGGGGGTTAGAGAGGGTTTAAAATAGATTGAAAGGGCGAAGGGAAGCGGAGGAGTCGGGCAGAGAGATGGGATGGGGAAAAGTCAGAACTGGCAGGCAGAGAGGCTTTGAGGAAGAAGGTGCAGAGTACGGGCTTACAAAATAATAATGTGGATGGGCTAAAGCGTATTTACTTAAATGCAAGAAGTATCAAAAATAAGGGAGATGAACAGAGCTTGGTGAAGTGCGTGGGACTACGATATTGTGGCTATTACAGAGATATGGCTGACATCAGGGAAGGAATGGATATTGAATATTCCTGGTGTTCAGTGTTTTAAAAGGGATAGGGAGGGAGGCGGGCTGGAGTTTCTGGTCAGGGACACGGTTACGGCTACAGAAAGGGTAGATAATGTAGGAGGATCCTCTCTCGAGTCGGACGGGTGGATGCTAGGAACAATAAAGGAGCAGTCACCCTCCTGGCTGTATTTTATGGCCCCCTGGTATCAGTAGGGACGGTGAGGAGCAGATTGGGAGGCAGTTGTTGGAAAGATATGAAAGTAGCAAGGTTATTATAATGGGAGAATTCAACTTTCCAAACATTGATTGGTTCCTGCTTAGTGCCAAAGGTGAGATGGGGCGGAGTTTGTTAAGTGTGTCCAGGATGGATTCCTGACGCAGTATGACGACAGGCCGACTCGAGGTAATGCTATATTGTACCTGGTTTTAGGTAATGAACCGGGCCAGATGATGGATCGATCAGTGGGTGAGCACTTGGGGGACGGTGACCATTTCTCCATAACGTTTAGAATTGTAGTGGACAGAGATAGAAGCAAAGAGGAAGGTAAGATAATTAATTGGGGAAAGGCGAATTATGATGATATAAAGGTGAGAACATGAGGGTGTAAATTGGTGTGATATTTTCGAAGGGAACTGTATTATGGAGATGTGGTCGATGTTCAGCGATCTTTTGCAGCGTGTTAGGGATAAATTTCTCCCGGTGATGCAGAGAAGGAATGACAGGGTGAAAGAACCGTGGGTTACGAGGGAGGCGGAACAGCTAGTAAGGCAGAAGAAGGTAGCAGACGTAAGGTGCAAGCAGTTAGGATCAGACAGAACAGTGAGGAATATAGAGTAGCGAGGAAGGAACTTAAGAATGGGCTGAGGAGAGAGAGAAGGGGCCTGAACACGCTTTGGCGAGTGGGCTTATGGAGAATCCCAAGACCTTTTTGTCCTACGTGAAGAGCAGAAGGATGGCGAGAGTAAAGGTAGGACCGATTAAAGACAAAAGTGGGAGGATGTGACTGGAAGCTGTGGAAGTTGGTGAGGTTCTCAATGAATACTTCTCTTCAGTATTCACAGACGAGAGGGGTTTTGGTGAGGCTGAGGACAGTGTTGGTAAGGGTAATGTTCTCGAATATGTGGATATCTAGAGAGAGGATGTGTTGGAATTGTTGAAGAATATTAGGATAGTTAAGTCCCCGGGGCCTGACGGAATATTCCCCAGACTGCTTCGTGAGGCGAGGGAAGAGTTTGCTGAACCGTTGGTTAGGATCTTTGAGTCCTCGTTTTCCATGGGGATGGTACTGGAGTAGTGGAGAGTGGCGAATGTTATCCCCTTGTTCGAAAAGGTAGTCGCGATAGTACAGGGAATTACAGACCAGTGAGCCTTACGTCTGTGGTGGGTAACCTGTTAGAAAAGATTCAAAGAGACAGGATCTATGAGCATTTCGAGATGCATGGCCTGATTAGGAACAGTCAGCATGGCTTTGTGAAGGGAAGATCTTTCCTACCAAGCCTGATAGGCTTCTTTGAGGAGGTGACCAGGAAGATTGATGAGGGCAGTGCAGTGGATGTGAACCATATGGATTTTAGTAAGGCTTTTATTCCTCTGAGTTTCCGCATGGTAGGCAGCTCAGAAGGTCGTAGGTCAAGTGATCCAGGGGCGCTAGGCAGTATGGATTCAGAATTGGCTTGCCTGTCGAAAGCAGTGCGTTGTGGTGGAGGGAGTGCATTCGGAGTGAAGGGCTGTGACTAGTGGTGTCCCTCAGGGATCGGTTCTGGGACCTCTGTTTTTTTGTGATATTTATTAATAACTTAGATGAGGGGGTGGAAGGCTGGGTTAGCAAGTTCGCGGATGACACGAAGCTCGGTGGTGTTGTGGATATTGTGGAGGGCTGTCGGAGCTTACAGAGGGATATTAATAGGATGCAGAGCTGGTCTGACAACTGGCAGATGGAGTTCAATCCGGAGAAGTCTGAGATGGTACACTTTGGAAGTACAAACTCCAAGGCGAAGTGTAAGGTAAATGGCAGGATTCCGGGTAGTGCAGAGGAGCAGAGGGATCTGTCGGTTCATATCCAGAAATCACTGAAGGTCGCCTCGCAGATAGATAGGGTAGTTAACGAAGCATGTGTGATGTTAGCTTTCATAGGACGTGGGAGAGAGTTGAAGAGCCTCGAAGTAATGATGCAGCTTTGCAGAACTCTGGTCACTTGGAATACTGTGTCTCGTTCTGGTCGCCTCATTATAGGAAGGATGTGGAGCTGTTGGAAAGGGTGCAAAGGAGATTTCCTGGGACGCTGCCTGGAATAGAGAGTATGGAATATGAGGAGAGACTTAAGGAGCTTTGGATTTAGTCATTGAAGAGAAGGAGGAGGAGGGGAGACATAATAGTGTCACAATGTTGATCCAGAGCGAACTCACAGAGAACCCAAATGCGGCACACCGATACAAGACTGGAGTCAGGATACTTCCTCAGGACAAACACAGGCAG
>JARFYF010000054.1:18051098-18070204 GCA_030265395.1 Rhina ancylostomus | reverse complement strand
CCCCCCCCCCGCCGCCTCACCCTGCACCTGACTGGCTGCCCCTTCGCTCCGTCCATCCCTGCGCCGGGTTCACCCTACACGGTCCGCTACGCCTTCACCCTTTCGGGTCCGCCTGAGCTCCAGCCTGCCGTCTTCCTCCCAGGTCCGCCTGAACCCAGGCCTGCCTTCACCCTTTCAGGTCCACTTTGAGCTCCTCCCCGTCGCCCGTTCCCTCTGCGCTCCGCCTGCTTGGCCTTCGCCCCCGCTCTGCCTCCTCGGCCTGGTTCGAGCTTCCCCTCCCCCCATCTGGTGCGCTGGCTCGTCGCCCTGCACCACGTTGCCTGGTCTGCTTCCAATCGACCCCCGCTCATCCCGCCTCGCCCTGCACCTGACTGGCTGCCCCTTCGCTCCGTCCATCCCTGCGCCGGGTTCACCCTACACGGTCCGCTTGAGCTCCAGCCTGCCGTCTTCCTCCCAGGTCCGCTTGAGGCCAGGCTTGGCTTCTCCCTTTCAGGTCCGCTTTGAGCTCCACCCCGCCGCCCGCTCCCTCTGCTCGCCGCGTGGTTCGTCCTCGCCGCCTCTCTGCCTCCTCAGTCTGGTTTGTTCACCTAACTTTGTTCCTGTAGTCTGCTATCACTAATATATTAATGAAATTCCTCCTAGTTGTATTCACCCTGGAGCTGTAGCTAAAATCATAGATGATTACACATGAAAGCTTGCAATATGGTAAAAGCTTGCACCCTCTCATACAATTGCCTTCTTTCCATTGAAGATAGGATAGAAAATATTTCTCCAGCAAGCAAAGCCTCAGTCCCAGTTCCAAATATCACCAGTTGTGGCAGACCTTGATTTTAGCTTAGCGGTGGCATCTCTCCTCTACATCTATGGATTACAGGTTTGAACCCTCTCTCTGGTCAGTCAAAGTGAAAGGGAATTGGAGCACTGATTGACGTCCAATGAGTTCAATGGTATGGCTGCACCTCTGCACTCTGCCTTTACAAAAGTTGTGGCAGCCTATACTCAGCCCCCCACTACATTGAACTAATGTGATAATCTGTATGGAAGAAGCAAGCATGATGCAGACTGCCGATCAGCCCTTAAATTTTTTCATTTCATTACAATATTCCCCTGGGAAATGGTGTGCAGGAATGAGTGCAGCTACATTAATGGTGACTAAGAAAAATCCAGCCATATTAACAATCTGTATTGAAGAAATATCACAACCCAGGCAAGGCAGTCACTTGTATGGGATAATCCGTATATAAATCGGCATCAATAAAACTTGCCTCAAAAAGCATGGGGAGGGAGGGCAGTTTACTCAATGCATTCAGAAACAGTTGTCATTATTCCCCACAGACTGCACAGCAGCACATACTTTTGCAAATGTTATGCATTAGTAATAAGGCTTTTGTGGCTTTGGTCTGATGATTTAGCCTTTGGGATGAATTTATTTAGCAACAAATTCTCTTGCAGAAGTCCACTGCATGAACTCCCAGTGAACAAATGAACAAAGGCCATGAGCCACAAGCCTTTTTTTAAGTGAGCCACCAGTAAATCTGAGGTTCCCCAGCAATGAATTTACACTTTTAATCTGTAATTGTATGGGCAGAGTGAATTTTATGGGCAGGACATTGGTGATAAAGAGGAGGATTGGAAATTTTCCTTTGCTTAATTGCTTAAAGTGGGCTTGTAAGTAAAACCCAGTATCTGGAAGGGATTACAATGCTATAGCAACAAGTGTAGCTTCAGTGACAAAACATGATCCCCCCAAAACTACACAGCTGTACACACTTTTGTGGACTTTATGCATTAGTTATAAGGCTCTTGTGTAAATCACGAGCCCGGAAACTATTTCCTGCACAAATTTGAGTTGGTGACTTCACAAAGAGACAACATGTTGCTTTTCGCTCACATGCTTAGTGCTGCTGGGATTATTCAATCCTCTGAAATTTCCAGTCAGATATTCTAGTTTAACATGCAATTTGGGCTGATGCCAAGAAGCATTTCTTCACACAAAGAATAATGGAAATCTGGGATTCTATCCTCCATAAATGTAAAGAAGGTATGTTAATTGAAAAGAGAGCTGAATTTGACAGGTTCCTGCTAGCCAAGGGAGCTAGCAGTTACAGAACTAACTGGGTGGACGGAGTTAAGCTACTGATCCAACATGAATGAACTGAATGGAAGAACAGAATCGAAGGGCTGAATAGGCTATTCCTGTTCCTATGCTCCTCCATTGGGGCTGCATGTGTCAATCCAGGAAGTAATTTTATTCTTGACTTAAAGAGGCTTTTTTTAGCTGCTGCTGACACATCTTAATATCAATGTCCTCTTGTATCTCCTTTTCATATCAATCTGTTGGCTCATTTTGCTTGCAATGTATAGATGCAACACTTGACCATATTAGTCCCTTGTTTGGTAACTTCAGACTTTCCAGAAGGAGAAACATTTGGGAATTAAACTGATAGCACTTTCATAAATAGGTAAAGAAAAACCCCTTAATCAATCTGTCAAACCAATTTGAAAGTTGTCTAATTTTCACTCTCTGCCTGTGACTTTCTTATCTATCTTGCTGTCAGAGGAACATATTTAAACAATCTACCCATGTTTTACACTGCAAAAAGTCAGGAAAAGCTCCATTAAAATTAGTACGCACAGTTATTTATTTCATTGTGTATATACCTGTCACATTAATCATCTTTCTCCTGTGTTTCCTGTGGTAAAGGCCAGTTGATAGCTGCTGGGCGGTAACGTTACAGATTTGATCTTATAGTGATTGATACATCACAACCTTTCACCAGCATCCTCTTTATTAATATCTTTACACCCAATCAGAATTTCAGTGAGTCTTTTCTTGAACCTTTTCTACAGAAGCTTCTGCAATAAAGATACTTTTGGAAAAATAAAGCACAGGGAGTGTTGCAATTTGGATTTTAGTTTTTAATCATTCTGTTTGATGAAGTCACTTTACAAAGATGAAAGGTTGAGATTTACTTTTGTGCAAAATGACGGGTTTCAAATCAGCCACCCAAAATACACCAGCCATGGAAGGAAGTTTAGTCAGGGTGCATGAGATCCTACATCGCACTTGTTCATGGTTGAGTATCACATCAAATCTCCTATCAGCTCAACTCAGACCAGACACCATGAATTAATATTTTTAAATTTAAATTTTATTTACAGCATGGCAACAGTCTCTTCCGGCCCAATGAGTCCGCGCTGCTCGTTTTAAATCCACATTAACCCACCAGTACGTCTTTGGAATGTGGGAGGAAACCAGAGCACCCGGAGGAAACCCACGCAGACACGGGAGGACATACAAACTCCTTACAGACAGCGACGGGAATCGAACCCCGATCGCTGGCGCTGTAATAGCGTCGCTCTAACCACTACGCTACCGTGCCACCCTAATATGCCTAACTCTAATAGTTAACCTCATTTGCTGGGTGTTGCTCAGCAGAGGAAGCTTCGGCTGTCCACTATGTTTTCCCAGTGGATCAGAAGCCAGGAAGAAGTATGGTGCATACTAACATTAAACAAGCGAATGCTATTTGGTCAGATTTATTTATTGGCTAAAACAGACAAGAGTTCCTGAAAGATCCTCAAATTGCATGCTACAAGTACAGTGTCTCCTCCTGGATAACTCGATGAGAACAGTTGTAGAGTCACATCTATAAGCAGATTTGGTATCTTGCATTGCTGCTGCTCAATATATAAATATATAATAGCCTAATCAAATGGTACAACTATTGTATCTATCTCCTTCTATTCTGAAGTGGATATTCAAGTATTTTCTATATGTGCTCTCTTAGTCTCAATAGATCAGTAAATCATTAGGTGAATTGTGGCCAAATGCAAATCACGCTTTATATCATAGCGAGTGAATGGAAACAGTGACAGTTATAATCAGGATCATCTTGTTCAATCAATATAACCTTAAGTTCCCACCGCAATACAAAATAATGAAAAAGTCACATTTGTGTGCCTCACTGGATCAACGTGACCCAGTCCCCCACCAAATGTGTCACTGTCAAATTCCTTACAACAACTTGTAGAAACCCTTTAATGGATTTAAATAATTTCAAAATATAATTACTGAAAAAACAAACTTACCAAGGAGCCCTTTGTACTAAAATAGTCTTTTTTTTGTTCTAATTGTGTTCTTTCTTGTAAAAATTGTGTATAATTTATGTTTAATTTATATTTATCTTGTGAATGTTGCTTGTACGATGCTACATGCCTGTGATGCTGCTGCTTCATGTGCATATGACAATAAACTCAACTTTGAATGCCATTCAGCAATGGATATTAATTAAAATATTAAGTGTAATATATAAAAAAATTATCTGTACTTTTAAGCCAAAGTTGGTGAAGGCACATTGTGCATAGTGCCTTCTCTGGCCCATAGCTGAGGGGGCCAGATGCAAAGTGCATAGGGCAGTTTAGTTCAGGATGTTTGAATTTTGCCCTGCATACATAGTGCTCAGTCCAGCAAACGATATTGTACACATGTGTGAGGTCATCCTTTAGGGAGCCAGATTGATATCTAAATGGTGAAATGCTAGAAATACTGGAGACTTGAAACTCTGCACATGGATTGTTAAAATGGCATAAAAACAACTAATGGAACACCAGCCAATAACTCTCAGGCACTGCAGTGCAATGGATTAGAACTTCTTCCAGCCTCAGCCTTGGAAGAACAAAATTAGTTCAAGATTGCAACTAAAACAAACCATTTCTATTCCACAACTAATTTTTAAATAATATTGTGTACTTTCTTGGAGTGTAGGTTACGTTTATCTAAAATTTTCCATGCAAATCTAAAGTGATTCCCTCAAAGTGATTGATTCTTCCTTTGGGATTTTTAAATACAATCATTAACTTAAACAGAATACTCTTTCTTACATTCCAGAAAAGCATTACAGGGATTTTTGGGTTTTAATAGTAATCCACCACTCAAATTTAGTAAAACAGAACTGTCAGTCATATGCAAACAGAACTGCTCACACTGTATTGTTTATCTTTAATTTATTCTTCTCAAAATTTTGTAACAAAAATACTTGCAGTTTTGTATTAACATCGTTTTGGTTTAAAATAACGATCTGACTGGCAGTAAAAAGAATGCCTTAGATATTATGACCAGATTTAAAGACGGAAATAAAGCCAAAAAAAACTTCTACTTTTAAAAGTGGCAATGAGACTTTAGATTGCTCTTGGAAGTATTCTTTCCAGATGAGATGTTGGATCAAGTAAAGTGAGATCCTGTTCATTTTTAGCTAGAGTTGCAAGTTAGCAATCCAATCCGTGCTTTACATTATGGGATCCTGTTCCTGTTACAGCAATTTCATTTCAAGTTAATAGACAAATGAAGCAGAAGAAATATTATTCCCCATGGATTGTATAGTGGTTTAAGTGGTGATCCAGAGACAGCCAAGCTGAGAACAAGTTATTAACAAATAATATCAATTTTCTCAAGGCTTTAATGCTGCAAGAATGTTGCAGAACTGTCATTCCTTACAATTCTTAGTCAGGCTTTTTCAGCATCTAAATGGGGTCTCTCTAGGAGCTACATTCAGCCTTAAATCTGAACATTTCCAGATGTGGGGAGACAAAATAAAACTGTTAATGTTTTTAATGAGGTTGAAAACACCGTGTGAAACTTGCCTCCTGACAGCTAACCTATTCTCTTGACTATGTAATCGCACCCTATAAACCATCTGTCTCAACCAGCCCAAACCTTTGATTATTTTGAAGACCTAAATATTCTTAACGTTTCTGGTTCTGTAGAATAACAAACAAATTTCACTAAACTTACTGTGGTATGGTCAGAAAGTTATGCATCTCAGTTTGCTTGCAAAGGGTCAGGCAAGTTACTTATGCTAAGAATTCAGTGCATATCTGAGGGATTTTGGACCATCAGCACTGTAGTTTGCAACCTTAACCCAAGACCTTGTTTTCTGTTTTAGACACATTTAGGATCATATGGCTCCATATGAAGAAGTGTTTATTCCTTGACTGACATCATTAAAAATAAATTATTATTAACCTCGTTTTTTACAGAATATGCCATGTGAAGGTTAGTTCCTGTATTTGCCTACACCACAGGCATTCAAGAGTATATAAAACAACTTGTTTAGATGCAAACCTTATCAGCTAGCATTAGAAATTGAATTGAATTCCCTCATTAACAATGAATATTAGCACTATAAGCCATTTTAAGCTGTAATATGTTAACATTCTGAAAATTAATGTTTTATAGAACCGCAACTTTCAAGACATAATCTCATTGCATATTTTGGGTACCTGGCAATGTTTGTAGAAATTAATTTGGTTGATATGTGAGAATTCTCATCACAAGCAAGATCTTCCACTGGATACTCATTATGATTCAAAAGAACTTGTGTCAAAATCTTGCACATGGCATCCTGAAACATTTTCAGTATAGCCTGAAATAAGTGATGAACAATACTTCACATTGTTGCCTGGCATTTATTTAAGGATGAGGGAGTGCTGAGCTGTGTAACAAAAACTGCAGTGTTATGCATCGAATGACCCTTGGTTCAACTCAGCACTGGCTGATTATCAAATCCATTCATTCCACTGTGCAGCACAGCGATTTGGAAATGGTTCCTTTAAATGCTTATTATTCGCCTTAATCCTCTCTGAATAAAATAAATCATCTCTGGAACTGCCTGCAGATTAGCATTCAGGAAGTGAACAACTCCAGTTCTCGTATAATATCCAAATCCAACATAGCACTGGATTGAAAGAACTCGTGGCTCATGGGTAAAGGGTGATAGAATTGTGTTGTTGGGAAGATAGAGAAACTATTGCGAAGTCAATGGCTCCCAGGGAAAAGGTGTGTGGTTGTTGATTAAACTGCAGACCCTTGAACAATTGCAAAACAAAAGTGAGCTTCCGTTGCAGAATTGGTTTCGTGTATTTCCCAGAAACTGCAAGAACTTGGGATAATCCTTTAATAGCACAAGTCATTTCGCCACCGTCAATCGATGAAGCATGCATTGGAGGTATGAAATGAAAGACATCTGCAGAAATTTTAAAGAATATTTCCCATGAATATCTTAATAAAAAAGAAAGCAAGATATGGTCATAAATTTTATTTTTTTTGCTTGATGATTAGAATTGGATCATGTGATTTTATCAAGCTTAATTCCTGCTTAGACCATGGGAATTTCTGTACATTTTTGACTCTATGTCATATATGAAACATTTTAAGACCTTAAAGAAAGGGCCAGGGGGTGGAATTAGTGATATGCTCTGGGAGAGACACAATGGACCAAGTGGGATCCTTCTATACCATAACCATCCTTTGATTCTGAAATATTGCCGCGTTCTAGATGCTCAAATGTATGATCCTTGGAGTTAAAAATCCATGTTCCTAGCACCCATTTTACAGTGGACTTTGACAGATGAAGGACAATCAAACTGAGACAAATCCTTCTTCACAAAATGGCTGGATACAAAATATTTCTAGTCTACCCTCTGGTATAAGAAAAAGTTAGTGAAAACCCTTCTACCTCTATCATTACTGATAATTTTCTGCATTCCTGCATTGAATTGCATTACCGCCACACTGTAAACTGCTCCATGAGACCATCCAATGTAAGAATATAGTGGAAATAAAATTATTGAATTTTAATTGTACTAAGCATTCAAATGTGCAGCTACTTTGACTTAAGGTGCCAGCTGAATATGAGATGATACTCAGTTTGCTCTTATTTGTGTTCTCTGGATTCTGCACCAGGCATCAAATCCAAGGAAAATGCAGGGAACAGCATCAATTATTGTACATGGAATTTTTTTTGTCACCTCTCCAAAGACTTTGACTCTGTCAACTGAGAAATTGAGACAGATTATGGAGAATCTTTTTCAGATATGGCGGCCTTCAGAATTTGTTCACATCCTTAGTGTGTGCTTCATGATGACAAGCAAGCTGTCATACCTTCAGATCAACCACAGGCCTAAACCCAGTGCATACTAGGTCAAGTGAGGCTATGCCAGCCCATCACTCTCATCTTAATCTTCCTTACTGCAATACTTGTCCTCACCTCCAACAATTTGGAGTGTTCATCTTTGGGATAGTTGAAAAAATGTTCAAATATCATTGCTTTTACTCCTGCTCCATCCTTGGTCAAGTTACAGCATGAAGGAAATACCAGTTCACATCCACCCTAAAAGACTGAGCTCCAATCTATTGTTGATTCCTTCACTAAAACATGCAACGGGATGGGTCTAACACTGAACATCTGGAAGACAAAGCTCCTTTATCAACTTGTCTTTGTCATACAACATCATTGATTAGACTAAGAAACATGACAAGGCCCTGGTTAACGTGGATCATTTCCCCAAACTCAGCAGCCAGCTGTACGTGAGGGCAGACAACAATGACTAACCTGACTACTGTCTTCAGCACACAAGCACAGTCTTCAGCTGTCTGAGGAAAGGTGTGTTTGAGTCCAAGACCTCAGATCTGACACCAAGCTTGTGATTTACTGGGCAAGCATCCATCCCCATTCTCCTTGTATGCATTACCAACCTGAACAACGCATGGCAGGCATCTCAAAGTACTGAGGAGTACCACTACAGCTATGTCTGCAAAATCCTCCATATCCACCAACAGGATACCAATGTCTGCACCCGCTCTCAGGTTAACACACCCAACATGGGGCCCAGATCATACTCAACCAACTATCATGGGCAGGCCACATCATTTACATACCTGATATCAGACACCTAAAACCAGCACTCTACCTTGAGCTCCAGGCTAACATTTGACTCCCAGAAAGGAGAAGGAAAATGTTTCAAGGACATCCTTCAACCTCCTTGAGAAAAGTACAGCATCCTCACAGACCCCCAGGATCCCTGAGCCAAAATCACTCAAACTAGCAGCAAGGCATTGAATACCAAATCTGTCTGATGGGAGAACATGGACACCATACACAAACAGTAAAAGGAAAGTGTGACATTCCACTGCCCTATCAATCACCAGTTATCCCACCCAGGGCAGAATCTGCAGGTGCCACACTGGACTCATTAGTTATCTCAGAATCCACATACCCCACGGGACTGCCTCAGAAGAGATAAAGGCTCAGTTTCTGAAAAAAAAACATCCATCCACAGTAAGGACCTTGGCTAGTTTGTAGTCAGGACAGACGAGAGTGAAGTTCATTACCTTTTGTGAGTTGTCACAGACTCCAAATGAATTCGGTCTGGGGGAAATCTTTCTCATAGCACTGTCTTCCATTTGACACTAATTGGCAGTAAGAATATAGAATATGGTTTGGAAAGATTTTAGCAGCCATGGTTCAAATGCTGAGAAATGGTGTTCATCCACACCTTAGTAAAATGGCACTCTATACAAAGTTATCATTGTATCTTCGACCTCGATAACACATTAAACATGAACACTGTACAAAATGAACCTCCAACACTGAGAACTTGAGTCATATTTAAAAGTTCAGGTCAGATCTATTTTAATATGCAAGAAGTAAAAGATGTTATTTTGAAAGTGCATTTGAGTTGTAAAAGACATTTTTAATTAAATTTGCCATGGTAATGAAATGGTCTTCATGCTGTTGTGGTTACTGGTCCTACCAGTTAATTAACTGATAATAAAAGACACGCAAGACATACCAATTAAAGCTTTAAAGCACTTGAGTATTCTGTTTGGGCTTGCACTAGGTGCAACGCTGGCGGAACTTTCACACAGTCTTTGGGGAGTGACTGTAAAGAGTCTGATGAATTAAGATGGGCATCATTTCTGACAAAGATGGATTGAAAATTTAGACCACATCCCAAGACCAAATAGCTGATTTATGTGTCTTACATCTCTGACTAAGTTAATAAGATCTTCATTTATGGGCCATTACTTAGTCATTTAGGTGTGCAGATATAGAGGATCAAGAAAGAACAGATGTTTCATTGAAAAATATGGCACTGTTATTTTTTGAAGCCCAAAATTAAAGTTATTCAGAAACCATCCACATGAAGAGAATGTATTTGCTGCCTGCTAGAGCTTATTAGTGCTGTGTTCAAATATTTGCAAAAAAATTACATACGCTATCTGACTCATTGGAATGCTACCATACTGGTCTAAAATTTCTGCTAAGGAAATGGCTTTCAGCTCTGTAACAGTGTGTAAGTTTAGGATTTGCTCAGGAATGTATGTGAGTGTGGAAATCCCAAGTTTCTGCATAGTTGATTTCACTGTCACAACTGAACTCTGAAGCTGGACTCCTGGTAGTGGGGGGCGAACTTTTGCAGCTTCCCTATACTTATGTTGGTGGCCAATAGATTTCTGCCACCAATGTACAGTAAGTTCTCCTCTACTGTTACTTTCTTTTCTAATGGGAGAGATTATTCCCTAAAGTTTATCCCCAGTCAATAGTGTCAATCTTGCTCTTGCATTGCACTGCACTTCTGCAATTTTGGAAACAGCTTCACTTTTTTCTACTGCCACATACCACATTTAATGCTGCGAACTGAAAATAAACTGGATTAATTGGTGCCTATTCTAGGCATTAATTATATAAAAAGGAAATATGTTATCTAAGTGAGCTCTGAGATGTGGAGAGGTCTGGTGTATGATTTGTAAAAAGGCTAGAGAATGCAGATATAGGATGTAATTAGGAAAATTAACAGAATGTTATTTATTGTTGGGGAAATTGAACACAAAAATACAGAGGTTATGCTTCAATTATATATGGCATTGGTGAGGCCACAAGTATAGTGTTGGTTTTCTTATTTAAGGAAGGATGTAAATGTGTTGGGAGCAGTTCAGAGAAGGTTATGTCTTGACTAGGTCATGCTAATAATAAGCCTCAGGTGAAATTCCACCCATCACAACATTGGATCGGGCACTTCTGTGCACAATCCATGGCAACAAATTTGACACTTTCCCAGCTTCAGACGCACATATAAAGACACCAGTATTTGTGTGCAATGTCAACTTCTACCTTTACCGACATAAATTGGAGCTTAAAGTTGCAGCCCACAAGAGTTGTGGAACAGTCTCAGTACAAGACCCAAGTTTATGCAATTCTCAAGTAAAAACAGAAAATGCTGGAAATACTCAGCAGGTCTGGCCGCATTTGTGGAAGAGAAAGAGCCTTAACGTTGCAGGTCAAAGGGTCCTGATGAAGGTTCTTCAATTTGAAAAATTAACACTGTTTTAATTCCCACAAATGCAGCAGGACCTGCTGAGTATTTCCAGCAGTATCTGTTTTTATTTTAGGTTTCCAGCTTCTGCGGTGTTTCATTGTGCATTTCTCACTATTTAAAAGGACACTCTGCTAATAGCTCACACCCTACCAGCACGGGTTGGGAACCTTGGTGCAAGAGGCAAGGACATGCCTGTGGGTGAAAAGCCTCTCCCAAAGAGTCTTCACACACACCACATCTGGTGTAGGCACCTGTGAAGAACAATGTATTTGTAGTCTGAGCTTTTCCAATTCTTTTACTACTGAAACATGTGCAATGTTGTTGGGTGACCTAAGGCCATATCCTTCTGCCTGGACTGCTCTTTCTGTGGGCCTCATGGTCACATTAACTCTTAATTTCCTCATCAAAGGATCTTACCAAGTAGCTGCATGTTTGGCATTTCTCCCAATTAGCTGTGCATTGCTCTGTTGGAGAGATCAACCTGGCATTGTACTCACATAGAAGAGATTTCTACCAGTCTGGTTTTTAGTGTGGGCTTCTACCAGTGCTTCAGTTTCCTCCCACATCCCAAGGATAAGAGATAGGAACAGAGAAGGCTATCCAGCCTCTTGAACTTGCTCTGCCATTCATCAGGATTATGGCTGATCTTTTACTCCAGAGGCATTTTCCAGCCATATCCTTATAATCCTTGATTCCCTTAATGTGCATAAATCTATTGATTTGTACTTTGATAGAACAAAATGACTGAACCCCCACAGATGTGCTGGAAGTTTACTTAGTTCCTGTAAATTACCCCTTACTAATTGATGTGCAAGTGAGAGAATATGAGTTGCAGGAGAATATGAAGCAGAACGAGACTGCTGGGAGCTGGCATATGCACAATGGGCTGAATGGCCTCCTTCTGTGTTGTAATAATTCTGACGGTAAAGGAGAGCTGTTTGCCTTTCCAGGTGTTCATGCACCTTGAACTCAGTGCTTCGCCCTGGTGCCTCTTCCTGCCATGTGATTAGGAGAATTTCCCACAGTAGTGTAGCGGGTAACATAACGCTTTGCAGCGCCAACGACCCAGGTTCAATTCCGGCCACTGTCTGTAAGGAGTTCTCTCCATGTCAGCGTGGGTTTCCTCTGGGTGCTCTGGTTTCCTCCCACGTTCCAAGGACGTACGGGTTAGGAAGTTGTCGGCATGCTATGTTGGTGCTGAAAGCATGGCGACACATGGGGGTGCTCTATGCAAAATGATGCATTTCACTGTGTGTTTCAATGTACATGTGACTAATAAAGATATCTTTAAGCAGCAAGTTGCAATGATGCAGAATGCACTGGCTGATGGACCAGTGGAACAGATTCAATAACAGCTTTCAGTTGGCATCTGAGTATGTATTTGCTGAGGTTTGGGGGAAATCAAGGGAAGTGAAGCTAACTGGAAAAAGTTTCCATGGCCAACACATATACAATGGGCAGAATGGCCTCTGAATGTGCTGGTAGAATTTAATTCTATGGACACACCCAAGTAAGTGCTTTTAGATTTAGATTGCTCTCCTTGTGCATTATCCAGTTGATCAGTGCAGTTAAGTCTTCCAATTGGTAAACAAGCACGATAAAATGCATTGCCCAGAACTGATGGATGTGAATCTTTGGCATTGCTTATGAATGGAATATTAACTCTGATGATTGACTGTTTGTGCGGACTGCCTTTAGAGCAATTTTTTCTTATAAAAACATACATTTTCCATGTGGCTTGTTTTGTGATGTCTTGTATAAATAATCTACATGTCAATCTTAATATGATTTATGTTTTGGAACATCAAGCAGCCAGTAATTTCAGTGTGTTTGCATTGATTTTTATGGCAATGGAACCTCCATAATACTCAGCAAAAACAAATGAGATTGCAAGCTGAGTGCCAACAGCTGAATGGAAAAATGGCCAGTGTGAAATAATTATGAAAATCACAGCATCAAAAGCCCTCTAAGAGTTTAGAAGGCTCAATTAAAACTTTACAAAAGGATCATAATTTTCCTCATGATTGAAAATAAGCAGCCAGATTACAAAGATCAATTTCTGAACTGGGGCTTTCAGTGTGGAGGGTAACAATCTCAGCTGGTACAGTGGACTTGGGTGAGCATCTTAATTCTTGATGTGTTTCTGACACCAGCAGTGCTACTTTGTTTGAGTTAATCTTGGCCTAGGCTTTCTGCTTGAGTTACCAATGCCAACACACTCTTCTTGTGTTGCTTCTGATAGAGGATGCACGATGGCTTCAGCCTTATTTGGTGGGCAGACAACAGAGCTGTTCAAATCATGCTATCGATGCTACCTGTCATCAGCATCAGAGCAATGTGATTGCCTTTTCCTCTCTGTTGTTCACCATTGCTATAGGTAACTTGAGAAGGAATTTAAAAAAATATATAGAAGGGCAGGTATGGTAGCGTGGTGGTTAGTGTAACGTTATTACAGCGCCAGTGACCTGGGTTCAATTGCAGCCACTGCCTGTAAGGAGTTTGTACGTTTTCCCCGTGTCTGCGTGGGTTTCCTCCAGGTGCTCAGTTTCCTCCCACGTTCCAAAGACGTACAGGTTAGGAAGTTGTGGGCAGGCTACGTTGGTGCCAGAAGCGTGGCGACACTTGAGGGCTGCCCCCAGAATACTCTACGCAAAAGATGCATTTCGCTGTATGTTTCGATGTACATGTGCCTAATAAAGACATCTTATCTTATCTAATTGTACAGGATTTTGGTGACACTTAGAAGGAATTATCAACAAGTCCAACTTTACAAAGTAGCATTAATGGTCTGGCTTTACTTGAGCCGACCGTTTGGCTGTCTGTGCCTCCTCCTAGTAGACTTCCTAGTTGAGACAATGCCTGAAAAAAAAGCACAATAACATTAAAAAATTACTGTGGTTGGGGTTCCTTCTCACTGTGAACTCATCCTGCCCAATTGAAAGCACCCAAGGTAAATTCTGGTCCCTGTTTACTTGCAACTTGCTGACAATCAAGTCTGCATCATGTTTCCACTTTTCTCATACTGGTCATATAGCTTTGCACCACACACATCCCCAGTGTTTGCTCTGCTCATATGATAGCTTGCCATATCTTGGAAGCCAGGTGAATCCCCAGCTCCTCCTCAAATTCTACAGTCTATGCAATGTCTCTACAGCAGGGTTTTGCACTGTGTCCAACCTCTGTACAGCAGCGGTCAGGATTCTGTGCAGCAGTATTTTGCATTCTGTACAACTTCTGTACAGAAGAAATCTGTTGTCTGTACAATCTCTACATTCCTTTTCAGACTTGCTCTGTCCTTCTTCCTTTCCCACCTATCTCTGTATCACCAGCAACTTTGACTACAATTCATTTGGTCCATAATCTCTAAGTCATTATTTCAGACAGTAAATAGCTGAGGTCCCTGCACAGATTCCTATGGGAACCCATCTGTTACTGCTTGCCAACCTGAAAATGGCCCATTTATTTCTAACTGTGTATCTTGAAGTTAGCCAGTCCTGTAACTATGCTAATATATTGTCCCAATGCTCTTACCTTGTGCAGGAGCCTCTTATGTGGCACCTTAACAAATGCCTTTTCGAAATCCAGATACACAACACCTACAGGGTCCTCTTTATCCATTCTGCTCATTATACCTCAAAGAATCAAATAAATTTATCAAACTTAATTTCCTTCCATAAAACTAGGTTGACTCTGCTTGATTGTATTATGATTTCCAAAATATTCTGCGTGCATTTAATTTGGAAGGTATGTCCTTAGGAGCTACATCTTCTATACTCATGAAACTTGTAAAACAGCTGCCTCTGCAATTCAAAACCAATTGACTCTGTCATTATCTGTCAATGTATACCCTTTGAAGCTGAATTAGCTCAGTGTGATTATATGAAGGAAGTGATGGTCATTTGTTAGTGTCTGGTCTAACACTGAGTTCCCTGGTTTACCTCAGTACATGAGAGAAGGAAGATCAAGAAATTGCATCTAACAGTGAAATTTGTACTTCTTGCAAGCTGATATTATCTGTCTTTCATTTCACCCCATTTTGGTTAATTCCTCTTCTTGGGAAGTACTGCTTGATCCCTCAGTTAAGCTTTGCCATATTTATTCACTGTTCAGACTTTGCCAGCTACATCAGTCCCTTTCATCAAGCCCAGCAGTGTATCAGTCACCTTCAAGTATTTGGTCATCGCAATCTATTAAACTCCTGATTTTCTCTCTCTTTCTAACTGTTCAGCATGTTCTGACCATTTTTCAATAAGAGGCTTTGAAAACAGCAGTTTCTTTTATTTTTTAAAGCAAAAAAAAAAAGCATATTTGCTTAAAAAATAAAAGAAACATATACTTTCACAATTTAAAGCAATTGTGAGAAGTAAGCATGAAGGAAATTGATGATTAATAAATGAAATGGAAATTATTTTCTACATGGACAAAATAATTATTATTACTATTGAAAAAATAGTAAAAACTCACCTCACGTTATATTAGCAAGCCATTTGATATCTGTCCCCGAAGAGAGGAATTTTAAAAAGGGAAAGATACAGGCTCCAGAAACACCAGACTCAGAGAGAACTTTTTCTCTGGGCAATTGGCCAGAACACAGTTAAGTTATTCGAGGTGACTCGCTATTGTTTGCATCATCTTTCTGTGGATTCCCATGGTTCTTCTGCCAAAGTTACTGTGGGCCAGAAGGATAACCTCCCCAAGGAGGTTTGCCCTCATTTGATTTAAGTAAGGCAACTCACTGATGTGGAACATTATTGGATGCTGACTGTTTTAGAGAACTCTATGGAAATGAGTTGTCAGGAATGAAACAAATGATCACGAACTGTTTGTCTGGATATTCCTCAGCTGCATAGAGTTTAATGACTCTTGCCAACAACTAGTTTACCATAGGTTTGCCTGATCCTCCTATGAAGTGGTTGAAGAAGTATACATTTAAAAGCTTCAGACAGCTAGTTCAGGACACAAAGGAAGATTATAAATAAATATTGGGCCATATGAGGCAAATCCTATAAAAGAGTAAGATGTTTCATCATTGCAATGGAGGGATTAATGCCAGTGAGGCTGAGGGTGTATTTATGAGACTGAAATTTACAACAGCCTCCAATCCTATCCTCAGTCATTAATCTGCCTTGCCACTACATTAATTGCTTTTGCTTTTCTGCTACTTTGTGAGAAAAGCTTTTCTTCTGATGTGCAGTTTGTTAAAGTTGACCATTTTTTGATTCTAAGTTCTCAATCCAAGAAAAATTACAAGCTTGCATCTAAATCACCTACATCTCTCAACGTTTTAAAGCCTTTGATCAGGTACCCGTGCCAAACTTCTGTAGTCCAAGAAAAACAAATTTGCCTCTACAAATTCCTCTTCATAATGTAAAGCTTTAAAATCTATGAATCATGCTTATTATTATTTCCCAAACCATATTAAACACATTAAAGTGCTTCTGAAGGTAACGTGGCATTATACATAATAGGAAGCATTACTACTGAGGAGCATCAAGCATGGCCAATGGATAACAGGAGAAAGCAGAGCTGTAGCAGTGAATTTAGATGTGTAATGGTTCTTAACAGTGGCTGAGAGCATCGAGTGTGGCCAGTGATTGATGGAATAAATTATTTTATTGATCTTTACTCAAACATCCTTGAAATGCCTCCTGACGTTTTGTTAATAACTGCTTAGATGATGAAACATTTCAGTAAGTAATCAATAATCATATTGGGGTCCATTTCTCCTTTTGCTAATGGACATTCATCACATATCAGGAAGATTCATTGGATTGCTTGTCAGTGTTCATAAGTACTGACATGTGGGGCAAGAAATTAGCATCATATGTGTCTATTTTTTGGGTGCTAATGTTGCTCTTAGAGTACCAAAATATCAACTATAACATACGAGGAGGTTTATGGGGTGATTCATTTGAGATGCCACTGAGGTGAGGGTGCTAGTACACACAAAGTGAACCTTTACAGAGGACATGAGCAATGCTTTGATGCTAGTGCTGACTTTCTGAGTTCAAAACTCCAGTCAGCACCCATTCTCTTAAACTCATATGGCTGAACAGGCAGCCAACAGTCAGAAGGACCCCTGCAAGCACTGCTTAAAGGGGTCATCATCTAATTGCCGGTTAGTTGATGCTTTCCGGTTGTTTACTTTTTGTTTGTTCATGGTATGTGGACAGTTATTGGAACTGAGACCATTAAGAGTCAATTGCATTGGTGGATCTGGAGTTACATACAGGCAAGAGTGGCTAAGGATGGTAGATTCCCTTTCCTGAAGGATAATAGTGAATCAGCTTCTACAGATTCTACAAATCTTTGGTGCTTTCTATAATTTTAAAGTCCACAGAGAGTGGGGAAGGGTGTGCTGAAAGATCTTTTTCTGACTTCAAGGCTGTTGCTGAAAACAGTTGCTCTCAGATGAGCAACATTAATATGTTTGGAATTGAAAATGAGAGGATGAAAGAGCAGGAGGCATGAAGCAGAGCAAGCTGCTGGAAGAGGGAGGGGGAGAGGAAGGGCTTTCAGAAGGAGGACATATCGATCCATAGTGCTGAGAGACCAACTGTGCAGATCAATCTCAGCATGAGTGTCAGGTAGGAATACTAATTTATAGAGGTTGTTGATAGGTCAGTGCTAAGGGTACGGTCCATTGAGCACTTGGTGAGATTCGGCATTTGTAAGAATATTCACTATTTTGAGCACATGTGTGAGGTAGGAGCTTCGCACAGCACTGACTCCAGGTCCTCCAGGCTTACAGCTGGCATTGTCCAAAACAACTTACTCATCCCAATGTATTTGGAGGAATCCCTGGAAACAGGTCACCTCTCTCGCTCCTGCACCAAAACCTCCTGTGCAAAGTCAGAAAGCCTCAGAAATTGCATTCTCCTCAATGGTGCCATTTTTGAATGTCATGTCCATCATCTTCAGCTTCTGGCAGCACCCAGTCTAGCTGGGAGCACCTGCCCTTTAAGATGTGAAGGCTAGTCTTACTTGGGGAACGTGAGCTTCACGTAAAGCTTCCAACATCAGCTGCTGCTGAGTTGATAAACAAATAAACAGTACAGAGAGCAGTTGCTGGCTCTGAAATCATTATAGTTAATAGGCAAACATGAGGTAGGCATCTTGTCTCCATTGTAGTCCTCAGCATTGATCAGTTGTTCATTGCCATCCCTATGACCCTTTCTTGACAGCCTGTACAATTAAGCCCGCTAGTTCCACAGAAGCCTTCTACATTTGATGGATTCTGCCTGCACTTTATAAGAATGTAAATAGTGGGACCAGGTGACCAGCTGATAGCCAGTCTCTCTATCCTGATCTGCCATTCAAGAAGATCATGGCTGACCTAATCTTACCCTCAGCAACACCTTCCTGCTTTCTCCTCATACCCTTTGACTCCTTTTCAGCTGTCAATCTCTGCTTTGAAAATATTCAATTACTTTGCCTGCACAGCTTTCTAGGGTATAGAATTACATATCTTTATGACCTCTGAGAGAAGAAATTTCTCATCTCTGTCCTAAATAGGCAACCTTTATTCTGAAACTATATCCTCCAACCCTAGATATCCTCATTTGGTGAATCATCCCCTCAGCATCCACCATGTCAATCTCTCTCAGAATCTTATGTGTTTCAGTAACATCACCATTCATTCTTCTAAACTCCAATAACTAAACCCAATCTGCTCAACCTCTCTTCATACATCAACCCCTTCAACCCAGGAATCAATCTACTAAACTTCTCTACATTGCCTCCAATCTAAGTCGAACTTTCTTTAAAAATTGAGAGCAAAACAGAATACTTCAGGTGTAGTCTCACCAACTGTCCTGTAAAGTTGCCTTAAAACTTCTGGAATTTCAAATGGATCTCATTTAAACATTTTTTTGCCCCAGTTTCCATTTTTAACCTTTTGATGTTTTGCTTGAGGTATGTCAGTGTAGCCTCCAGTAATGAAGAAT
>JARFYF010000054.1:18000300-18012006 GCA_030265395.1 Rhina ancylostomus | reverse complement strand
AGTCTGTAGCTGAGTGAGAGAATATGGGGAAATTGATGAGGATGTGGGGAAAATGAAAAAAGGATTAATGTAAGATTTGTATAAGTCGCTGGTTAATGTTAGCGCTGAGTTGGTAGGCTAAAGGGCCTGTTCTTATGCTGTATCTCTCCATGATTCTAGGACTCTGAGGTGGGCAGATGCTATCAATCTATGTTATCAACACCAGCATTATGACAACATCCACTCTGGTGTTCATGTAAATAGTAACTGTGGCACCCATTAAAAGCAGAAGATTCACACTTCTGTTTTCAATAGGTCATAAGCTGCCACCTTCTTAGGTCCTCTTTCTTTCACACTTTGGGAGTCTTGAGTCAATCCAATGTCTAAGTATTTTTGAATGCATTTCATGCTACACAGGCTTTGGCTTTGTACTTAATTCCTCTTCAATACTCTCCTGAATGGTCTCCCCCCCCCTGCACTTACTTCTGAAAACCTTCATTTGATGCAACTTTACCATGAGTGTTGGCACCTATATCTCAAGGTGTCCTGACAATCTTTCCTCAGCATTATTACCCTATTACTAGTCCCCATTTCTACCTAACACACTGATGTAACATTATAACATTCACTGCAGTTGATAGAATGAAAAATTCAGCATGGTGACCCTCCAGCATCCAATTTCAAATTGGTGGTGAAAATTAAAATCTCTCCCAGTGACCTCAAAGTCTATATCTGATTTACAAATACCTACCCTGTTACAGAGTCTAGAGAGTCCTTTATCTTCAATAGTTCCTCTGGCTTCTGGAATCTCCCCCTCTCCCCTTTCTACTGCTGGTGGCAATGCTTTTAGCCATCATTGACCAGAACTCTGGTGTCATATTTTTGGATTCCATTAGCTTCAACATTCATTCTTTATGTTCAAAACTCTCCTCAAATATTTCCCCTTGGACCAAACCTCCCACTTAGTCTAACACATCTCTCCTTTTTTAAGAGCACTGGGGAATGCTTTGTGGTGTTGTAGATACTGGGCTACTTTGCACAATGGCTGGCTGGCAATTCCATGGAGAATTGTCAGTGAGCTCCCATGTTCATGTTAACATGCTTCTTACTTCTGTGTCTCTGCATGACAGTCTAGAGGCATAGAAGGCGCTGGCAGCATCTGTGGAGGGAAATGGACAATTGACATCCTCAGACTGGCAGTTCAGATGAAGGGTCTTGACCCGAAATGTTGACTGTCCATTTCCCTCCATAGATGCTGCCTGACCTGCTGAGTTCCTCCAGTATTTTGTGTGTTGCTCATATTTAACGGTGTGTTTGTACAGCACGTACATCATAACTTTTACAAGGTTCCTGACACCAAACACTGCCTTTAAAAAATAAATCTCCAGGGAAACATAGGAGAATTATTGAGTGAATATCAAGGCTCAGTTTTCAGTCAATAAATAACAGCCCTAGAGGACTTATTTTTTTTAATCTGCCATTTATCTAGAACTGAGGAAATTGGACAAAATTTATTAAAGTTTGTTTGGTGATTTCATCCTTTGCTAACTGGAGATAAAGAGAACAAAGAACAACATAATAATCCAGACACAAGAGAATGCAGATGCTGGAATCTGCAGGAAAAAAACCCAAAATGCTGGAGGAACTCACTGGGTCAGGCAGCACCTGTGGAGGGAAAGGAATGGTTGACATTTTTGGGCCACATCCTTGCATCAGGACTGATCATAATCGTCCAACCTTGGCTACAGAATAACCAACATAAATGCCAATTTTCACATTACTTTTGAACAATTCTTCTTAAGAATAAAACTCTCTCTTCTTGGCTGTGGTTGGAGATTGTTCAGATTTCTACTTCTTGACATATTTACCCTTTCCACTGTTGCCATGTTATGTAAGTAGCACTCAATATCCAAAGGACTGGGATTCAGTCTGAAGGACGCTGGTTCTACTTATCGAAGTTAAATTCTGATATACCCTTTGGGTGGATGATCAAGCAGTCCAGGGTAGATTTACTACCTGACAATTATCACCAACTGGGATAGTAGTCCACCCTCTGCTGTCTTATTTTGGTCAGGATTGGGCATAGCTTTAGGGAACTGTTGGTTATCTGCAGTCAGCAGTTCATGAGTCTCAGACTGCAGTGTCTGCACCGTATCGAAAGTCAGACATGGAATACAAGATGGTATAAAAGGTCAGATTCCTGTCACCACCCACACTTCTCATCGACATTATGCCAGGGTCTTTGACCTGAAACATTAACTCTATTTCTTTCTTCATAGATGTTGCCTGGTGTGCTTCATGTTTCCAACATTATCTGTTTTTATTTCAGAATTCCAGCATTTGCAACTTTTTAATTTTCAGCCAGTGCTTGGTGTTCAAACTGTTGTCCCATTCGCTTGAATGAGGGCCACAGATTCTGTGAATGCAAGTAGTTTATTTATTTTACTTTATTTTTAATTATTTATGATTTATGGTTTTTAATTAGGCTTCATTTTTAAATGTGTTTATTCAGTTTTACTCCATTTAATTATTTAAATCTATCTGAACAGGTTTTTAAATGTTTCTGACATTTGTATCAGAGGTATTTAAAAATAGTTCCAAAAGGCTTTGCCAGTGGCAAGTTTGTCAAAGACTATTAAAATGTTCTGGGGACTGGACCTCCGGATCCAATATGGAGCACGCTCCCCTCTCAAGAGTGGAGGGTCACTTGGTTGGCTCTCTATGAGGAGTACAGGTTAGTACAGGTGAGCACTATGGCCACTAAGTTCAGAAAGCAGGACAACCTGGCCTGATATCACAATCATGTTCCATATCACTGTATGTGGAAATTAACTACAATCTTTGACTCCAGAACAACATTAGGCAGAAGAGTGAGATAGCAGACAGTGCACAGTTCCAGTGATGGGGGTTCAATCCTGACCTTGGATGCTGTCGGCGTGAAGTTTGCACATTCTCCCCGTGACTACATGGGTTTCTTCCCACATCCCAAAAATGTTAATTGACTGCTGTAAATTGTCCTTAGTGTAGGGGGCTGGGGGCTACAGAAGAATTAGGGTAAGTTGATGGGCATGTGAGAAGAACAGGTTAAAAGGAAATAAATGAGGCAATGGGAATGATGGGAATCTTCTGAGAACTAGCATAGACTCGATGGGCCAAATGTTGTAAGAAAATTGAGGAGGGAAAATTCTAAGCTTTAACTTCGGTGACACGGTAGTGTAACGGTTAGTGTAACGCTATTACAGTGCCAATGACCCACGTTCAATTCCGGCTGCTGTCTGTAAGGAGTTTGTATGTTCTTCCTGTGTCTGCGTGGGTTTCCTTCGGGTGCTTCAGTTTCCTCCCACATTCCAAAGATGTATGGTTTAGGAGCTGTGGGCATGCTATGTTGGCGCCGGAAGAGTGGCAACACTGGCAGGCTGCCCCCAGCACATTCTCAGTAATGCAAAAAGATGCATTTCACTGTGTGTTTTGATGTACATGAAACTAATAAATAAATATCTTAAATATCTATATTTCAGTTAAAACATACTAATCCACTAGTTTTACATCAATGTCAGGCTGTGGTGTTGATATGACTGTTTGCTCTGAGTTAGGAGGTTCTGGTCTCCATTTTACTGCCTTTGGGTTAAGCATCCTGGTCAATATTTCCACAGGTGCATAGATGGAGTGGTCCCTTGTCAGCTAAGATATTGAGTTGGTGTCTTCTGCCTCTTTGGGTGATCATAAAATGAAAGTTGTCAATATTTAAAGAGCAACAAAGTGCCAACATAAGTGCCAAACATAATGCCAACAAAGAAACAACATAACGTTTGTGCCCAACATTGTCTCATTATAGAGTTGTTGTTTGTGGAAAGAGTAAAATGGGATTGGTGTAGGATTAGGGCAAATGTGTATTTGATGGTCGACATTGACTCAGAGGGCTGAAGAACTGGTGCTGTATGACTATATAAAAGCCCTGTCAATCAGATTCAAAATCAGTTTCTTCCCCACAGCTATCAGACTCCTGAACCAATCACCTCTTTCACATTCCCTTCCTGGTGGTGCTGCCACATTCTCAAACCCTTAATTCTACTTCTTCCATTATCGTCACTTTAGCATTTCTTTTTGCACTACTATACTTTGCACTGTTATATTGTTTTGAGCTTGTCGTATTTATCATTACCATGTCTATTGTCCACTCCGTGAGCTTCACACAAACAAGGAAATTCATTACACCCTGATGTATATGACAATAAACTAATCTGAATCATATGATTTGCTGTTTGTGGGATATTTATCTACACAGTTGGTCAGTTGTATTTGTCTGTATAATTTTGTATTTGTATTTGTCAGCCTATATAGCAAAAGTCACCGCACTTGTGGAGTAATTCTGGTTGTGAAATATCCTGATTGAAAATAAATAGAATTATAATCTTTAAAATCACCTGTAGTTCTGAACATGATTGTGTCTGACATTGGAAAAACCTCCTTCTGAGGAGAAATCAACTAGAAAATTCCTGTCCAATGATGTGTCCCTTTCTTCGAGCAGTTGGAAGTGAATTTCTAGCTGGCTGCTGAAAATGGAAGGGAATTGTGAAAACACATGATAAGGTTCTTCACAAAAAGAAATAAATGAAACAGATGAGATATATTTTCAGAGCAGGATATGGCAGTGGCACCATCTGTGATAATTAGCCATTGTACCTTCTTAAATGTTGGGACTCTTTAACCTTGACTTCCTTGCTTCCTTTCCATGATGAACTATCCCGGTCAGCACTGTACAATTTCTGTGTTTTCAGAGTGAAGTCCTTGCAGTATTTAAAACATAGTTCAGCCTATAATGACTAGTAAGTTTTCCTCTACTGTCATTTGATCTTGTGGCTCAGATCATCCTTAGAAATTCAGCCCATACTTTGGTGCTGTGAATTTTTCCACTCCCACCTTCAATCTTTATTTTGGTCTCTCTCAGTGAAGAGTACCTATTAATGTCAGATGAAGGATCTTTTAAGCTGGGGGCTCAGATATAGTTACCCACAGCCTGTGACTTCCAGATATACTTCACATACATCCTAGACACCAGCAGAAAGAGATGGCTTTCATTCCAACTTTCAGAGATAAATTCAAAGCTGTGCCCTTGCTGTAATGAGGTGATTCTGTTGTAATGCACTCAGGCGCTCTGTCTTCTCTATCATTGCACAGATTACAAGTAAGAAGAGTGTGATTGCAGTGCAAGTAATGTTCAATAATAAAAAAACAAAAGCTTGTAATGCCATTTATTTCTGCAATGTTTCTTTTGCAGACCAAGAATTATGTAGCGAACAAAGCAAAAGATATGGTGAATTACAAACAAACTCAGAACTTACACTGCAGGCCTGACAAGGGGAAAGGGCAGGACCCTTGGTTTAAATTGGCAGACATTTCATCAGATCATCTTAAAAAAAGTATTCATCTTTCAGGATCTATAAGGTCAGCATTTATTGCTCATCCCTAACTGCCCTTGAGGAGGTGATAGTGAGCCAACTATTTGAACCATCACAGTCCTCCTGGTGAAGATACTCCCACAGTGCTGTTGAATAGGGATTTCCAGGATTTAGGCCCAGTGGTGGTTGCAACTCAGAAGGGGACCTGCAGGTGATGATGTTACCTGTTCCCTTGTCCTTCTCAGCAGCAAAAGTTGTAGTTTTGGAAGGTGCTGTCAGAGTTGTCTTGGTGAGTATCCATGGTGTGTTTGTAAATAGACTTCACTAGGTACAGAGGAAATCCCACTCCTGGCTCATTAAGAAGGAAGGAGGGTGGTTATGTGTAAAAAGGACAATTATGTATCTTTTTAATTAACATAGTTACAGAGAAATTTTATGTGACTCCAGGAAAGCAACCTGCATTTCTGAGGTAACTTTTACATCTTTGGAATGTTTCCAGTGTGATCTATAGCCAATGAATTACTTTGAAATAGAATTGTTTCAATCCCTGCACAGAGCAAAGTCCCACAAGCGGTGATAAAATGTGTAAGCAGATATATCTACAAATCATAAGGAATGTTGAATCAATTGCAAATGCAAAGTCAGCTTGATGGTCTTTTCTAAGATGACTACAAGGTAGTCAGTACGGTGAATAAAATAGAGCAGGACATAACTTCTATGGGAAAGACAAGGGAAATAGAAGATGGGGAGGAGGTAGCACTGTCATTAGTGATTAAAATGAAAATATAACATTGATGAGAAAGAATATAATGAGATAAGCAGGCAATGGAGGCTTGATTGGTATCATTAAGAAACAGCAAAGGATTTAAAATTCCATTTGGAACTGTGCAGTGGCCTTCTGGTAGGAGCTGGAGAGTGGCAGAATGCATAAATGCAGAAATAAAGCAACCAGTTAACAAAGTAAATGTGGTTTTGATAGGCAAATTGTAGCTTTCTTAGAAATTGGGATAAGCAGCTAAGCTCATGTCAGAGATGTAATGAATTCCTGGAGCACAGGTTAGTTATCTGAAATAATATGTACTGGAGCTTGTAAAGGGACTGGTCATATCTGAGGTATTAATGCACAGTGAGCTAGATTTCGGTAATAGCCTGAAGAACCTTTATCTAGTAGCAATAATTGTACAATAGTCATTCAATGCAAAAAGCTACTAAGGTTCCAGATTTGAGTGAGACTGGCTTGCACGTGATGAGACAGAGATTAACCCTGAACTAGAATAGATTATCCATGGTAAACAGCAATTCTGTTAATGGGTAAAAACAGCAGATTAACAGTGCAAGGTGTACAAGGAAAGATCTTAAGATAAAGCAGAGCTGCTCACATCCCTGAGGGAACAAAAGCATGATTTCAGAAAATAGCAGCCTCATATGACACAAAGGATCAATAAGACTAATAGTAAATCCTGTAATAAAAGCAAAAATTAGCACAGATCCTAGTACCAGGGTGGGATAAAAAAGAGAAAAAGTGACAGAGTATGTTAAGCATAAAAGTAAACACAAGGGATATCAAACTTAACAAAGGATTTTTTTTACAGTGGCTGAGGCAACAAAGATATCACCTTTTCAATCTTTTTAAAAATACGCTGCCTTCCTATTTTTTTCTGCCAAAGTAGAAAACCTCATACTTCCACATTATGTTCAATTGATTCTGCCTCTTTCACTTACTCAGTTTATACCACCTTGGAGCCTCTGTGCATTCTCCCACCCTGCCACCAAGCTTTGTTTCATCAGAAATCTTGGACAAATCACCACTTGGTCCCCTCATCCAAATGGTTGATATAGATTGTGAGCAGCTAGATCCCCAGCATTGATCACCCTATTAGTTACAGACTTCTATTTGAAAATAGCCTGGTTTTCCTAGTCTTTACTGTCTGCCCATTAACAAATCCTCAATTCACGCCAATCCATTACCTACAATCCAACGTGCTCCAAATGTGTTTTATATACCTTTTATATCACACATATTAAAAGGCTCTTTTGAAAGTCCATATGCACCAAAACCACTGCTTCCCCCTTGTTTATTCTACTGGATACAAGCTCAAGAAGTCCAACAGATTTGTCAAACATGATTTTCCTATCACAGTTCTATGTTGACTCTGTCCATTCCTATCTTGTAAAAAACCCTGCTACCACTTTCTTAATATTAGATTCTAGCATTTCCCTATTCCTGGTGTTAGGCTAATGGACCTGTACTTCCTCCTTTTCTGACTTCTTTTATAAAATGTGGGGTTAGAATTGCTGTCTTCATCCCTGAGAAACATCCTAGAATCCATGGAATTTTAGAAGATGACAACCAGTCAAAAGCCATGGAGTACAAGTCATTCGGTCCTGGAGATATCAGTCCCGATCATTTCTCCAATACATTTTTAAAAATTAGTAACGCTGATTTCTTTTGGCTTCCTGAGTCTACCCATAGCCTGGCTAATCATCCAAGGTTCTCTTTATTTTCTGAACTGTTCTTTTGAATGAAAATGTTGTGCATGTCATTCTACTGCTTTAAATACGTGAAACCAGGGAATTATAAATGAGTCAACCCAGCATCCATCATCGAGAATTTACGAGAATCTATAATTAATGAGAGTGTGATTGAATTCCCTGAGATGATCAGAGAGAAGCAGCATAGATCTGTAAAGGAGAGTTTAAGCCTGACCAACATAATGGGACCTTTTAGAGAGGTGTCTAAAGTGCTGGATATGGGAGAACATGTGCATTAATTCTGCAATGTTGCAATTATTATGTTTTATATATTATGATACATATTATGACAAAAAGTCTCTTCCACACTCTACTTAAATATTTATATACTATACGTGTACATCTCTTTAAATTAAAAAAGGAACAGATATGGACGGATGGAAAAAGTAGGGGAGGCAAAAGGAGGTCAGAGAGAGAGTAGAGGTAAACAGGAAAGAGGTTTAGAGAGAAAGGGAGTTAAGAAAATAGGAGACATTGAAAGCGAGAGGGAGAGAGAGAACGGAAAAGGGAAGAAAGGAAAAAGCAAATGAGAAAGAGTGTGAAAAGGTGCACGGGGGAAAAGAGGGATGAGAAATAAGTGGAGAGAGAAAAAGAAAGGGAAAGTGACTGAGAGACTAAGAGAGAGAGAAAAATGAGGGAGAAGGACAAGAGAGCCGGAAAGATTGGGAAAGGAAAAAAGGAAATAGAGAGCAAGTGAAGGAAAAGGAGAGAAAGGAAGAGAAAAGGAGGATTTGCAAGTCTATGCAAATTACTGAGTAACTAGGTACAAGCTGACCTTATTCATTTTGTGATACCTAATAAATTATATATTTTATGATGCGGTAGTATTGGATCACTTACATTTCTAGCTTCAGCAACAAGATTATTAGCAGATTAGAATCCAGTTTAATATGTTTTTATAAACAGCCCATGGCCACTTTACTTCTCCTCCTGGTATACATCAGGATATAACTGGATATTTTACTGCAACTCACAGAGATTGCTGTCTGAAATATGGGAAAAGCTTAATGTTTATAAGCACTTTTCACTGGTGATGATGTATGCCTTCTGAACGTGAATAATTTATAGCACTATATGTCATAGTTAATGTAGTGATCTCACCACTTCACCGCTCATGGCATTGTGCACTTGTCTATTTATTAAGGCAGCAAGTTGCACTACACATTACTTTGCTAGGAGACAATAATATTTAAAATGGACATGGATTGCGGCATTCCCTGTAGCTTGAAAATAAATCACTTCATTGAGAAAATTGATTGCTTTCTTTTGGAATAATCTCCAAGCAGAATTTCAAACAAGGATCTGGGATCTAACAGGGGATTAGAGCTGATAGTTCGAATGCAGAACTAGGAATGGTGTACAGGCAGAGGGATGGAGAATTTTATTCTGAAATTTCCATTATTCTCTGAATCACCAAACAAGGGAAAATATAATGGAACAAAAAAACTCACCACCAATGGGGTGGCACGGTAGCATAGCAGTTAGCATAATGCTATTACAGTGCCAGCAATCGGGGTTCAATTCCTGCCGCTGTCTGTAAGGAGTTTGAATGTTCTCCCCGTGGGTCTGCATGGCTTTCCTTAGGGTGCTCTGGTTTCCTCCCACATTCCAAAGACGTACAGGTTAGTAGGTTGACATGGGTATAATTTGGCGGCATGGGACTCGCTGGACCGGAAAGGCCTGTTACCATGCTGTATAAATAAAGTTCAAAGAAAACTCAGGTTGCTTTCAATGCATCATAACTATCATTGTCAGAAAGGATCATACTGGCAACTTTTGGTGTAACTTTGAAGCAGTTTCTTAAGGAGATAAGAGCAACCTTTCATAGCTTGATCATCAATAGTAATAACAAAAACACAAAGAGGGCACCAAATATTTTAGATAAATGACAATACACAATAATTTATACTTATCAGGAACATTATTTATATTACCATCAGACACAATGATTTATTTTAAATCTGAAAGTTAACCCTAGACAATAAATGACTTGATTACTTCTGGGAGTTCCTAGGAAGAGATAGAAGAAGAATTAAAGCTTCCAGCCCTTGTTTGGGGCAAAATTAGGATTCACTGAGGGGTTCATACAGAGTGACTGAGAGCATCCGATATTGGACTGATACAACTTTGCTGACCTTCCTTGGTCCCGCATACTTTTTGTAGGATTGGTGCTAGGGGGCATCTTTTGGCTCAATCTCTGTGTAAATACTGAGATCTTGTCCAAAGAAGTTTGGGGTCCCTTATCTATATTATGCTGGTTCCAATGTACTCATGGTGCACATAAGGATTCAGTAGACACTGTCATGGAGTAATACCTGAGCCATTGATTGATTCATCATCTAATATCTCCAGGGTATTGTTAGGCCTGTATATAACTCAGTCTTTTGCTGTCCTTGATTCAGTAATGAAAGATACAGCAAGCAACAGTATAAGGAATCTACTCCTGTTAACAGGAGTTAATGAGGGTCTGTTCCCCTTATAAACATTCACCCTGCACATCCCATGTTTCTTTTCTTACCAAAAGGAAGGCCACACATATCCATGCAGTGCACCAGTCAATATGGGAATTAACACAATAGTCTTGAATGTGCAATGCTGGATCTATTTTCATGGAAACAAATGGAAACATTCAATGGAGGGGTGTTCTGACATTCAAGGTGATGGCATACCAAGGAGAGGAAACTTTTAATTTGCTGACTAAAATTTACCTGGGGATTTCCTGGTCCTGGAAACTGATAATACTGTGACCTTTGAACCTTTGGAGGAAAATGCAGCNNNCATATAAGTGCCATTATTTGGGATTCCTTGGCATGCATGTGTCCATGCTGAAGTCTCAAACCTGCTGACAGTTCTTTCCAACTATTCCATGTCAGGTTTCTGAGGCTGGGCTCTATATAGAGCATGGCAATGCCCCAGAAGCTATGCTGGAGAATCTGCTTAACCTGTGTCAGGTGCTGACAGGTTCTCCTCCATTGATTTCTGCCGACAAGCTCAACTGTGAGGGATTAACTTGAAGGTTAGAAATGGGAGATTTTTTTACTTTTTAAAAATATTTTAAAATTTTCTTTTATTTTAAAATTTGTTTTACCGCTTTTTAATAATAGTGGAATGTTTTTCTGTTTCCAAATGTCAGCACCATTCAGAAACATTCAACGTTTTTGACAAATTTGACATCCGACTGGGTCAGGGGGTGTTTCTTTCTAGTGTTTTGTGGGTCGGGCTTCTTCTGATACCTACCCTTTCTCTCCTGCCTGACTGATGGAATTTACACAAGGAAAGCTGCACTGCTAGTTTGCTCCTCACTGCTGAAGATCTTTCTATCTTCATGCAGCAAGTTCTCGGTAGCATAAGTTACATAAGTTCAACGTTGTTCTGGAGTTTGACTGTGAGCTTAGTTGGTTCACTATCTGACAGTAAGATCCGAGGCACTGGCCTGAATATTCCACAAAGTCCCTCGTAGTTAGCATTCACCACTGGCCTACAGTTAAACACCCTCTAACTCCAGGATGAACTTCCACTAAGAAGGTGGCTCCAACCTGATCAGCTAGGCATTGAGCAGGTCAAAGTGTTCCAATTATAAATCCTCCCTGGAAAGAAGGTATGCTCCAGAACTTACCCCAATCCATTAGAGAGGTTGTAATTCCACCATCAATTGAGCTAAGTGACTGTGTTGTTTAAGTGATTCAAGTTGAACTGAAGCACATAAATCATGTTTTACTGTCCCCCACTCACTGCGCTTTCTCAGATGACTCTGTTTAAGCAGGGACTTTCTTTTGAATCTTCAACTTACTCTGCT
>JARFYF010000054.1:17987870-18000200 GCA_030265395.1 Rhina ancylostomus | reverse complement strand
CAACTCTCCAGCAAGTAAAGAAGTCCATGTCTGCATTCAACAAGACATGAATAACATTCTGATGTGAGCTGATAAGCGACAAGTAACGTTGGTGCCTCAACAGTGCAAGGCAATGGGCATTTCCAACAACTGAGTCTATTCCCCCAACTCTGCTATTCAGGCTTGGACCTAATTACATAAATACCATTAGTGACCATTCTTTCAACCGCCAAAGTCCTAACTTCTGGAATTTCTTCCCTAAAATTTTCCACCTCCCTTCTCCCCGTCCTCATTTAAGATATTCCTTAAAACCTACCTCTTTGATTCAGTTTTGTTGATTTGCTCTGATATACCTTTCTGATGCTTGGAGTCCGTTTTATATTGCTGTTCCGTAATATCTTGTGAACTATGTTGATACATTATTGCTACTTTAAAGGCATGAAATAAGTGCAAATTTTTGTTGTTGTTGCCAACTCAGCATAGACACCAAATGCTGTGAAGGAGAGGGATGAAAGGGTAGGAAAACTTCACATCATCCTTAAAACTAATGCAGAAGATAAAAAGTAGAGAAAAAAAGTGTAGCTTCATCATTTTGGTGCAGATGTTCATTAGGTCCATGCCTAGGATTAGTCCCTTTGCTCTTTTGTATTGCCTTGTAACTCTTGGCATTCATTCCTTAATTATTTCAGTTCCCACTGATTTCTCATTTATTGCTTTCAATGGATTGTTTCCTTTCATTCAATAACTTTAAGTGTGAACCAGTTCCAATCTGTGCTTATTTTCACGTTTACCTGGCATGCAAATTGCCCAGCAGCTCTGTACTGATTCAGCAAAGTAACTTTTCTTTTATAATTTCCCAAAGGGATTATGGCCCTTGTCATCTCTTAGTTCAGTGTGAAAGGATTATGCCATTCACAGCTCACTGATTTGAGTGTCGAATTGCCTGCAAGACCGCAGGAAGAACACATGAAAATGTAACTGGAATAGACTTCTCAAGTCTGCCCAGCCATCTAATATAATCAGGCCACAACTTCTCCTCTGTAAGTTTGAGGTAGGCAAGGAAAGCATTGGAATTTTGCGATAAAACTTCTTGAGGTTAATCACTGGAATTAACACATCCAGCGCAAAGCACGCGGGAGGAGGAATTTGGGAATAGGAACCAGCATAGCTGACATAATTGTCAATGTTTTAAGAAAGGGAAGATAATAGAAAACATACTGCTCAATGGGACTGAATTTCTGACAATCCTGTCACAAAAAGTTCTCCATTGGACATGCTAAACTGTAACACTTACTCTGCTAATTAAATATATTTTCTGAGTACCCTGACATTTTTGACTTCATGATCAATATTTTTTGAGAACTTGGACAAATGCTTTGCCCTACATCCAATTCATTGACACGGAATTGTAAATAAAGATATTTATTTATTAGTCACATATACATTGAAATGCACAGTGAAATGCATCTTTTTGCATGACTGAGAATGTGCTGGGGGCAGCCCACAAGTGTCGCCACTCTTCCGGTGCCAACGTAGCACGCCCACAGCTCCTAACCTGTACGTCTTTGGAATGTGGGAGGAAACCGGAGCACCTGGAGGAAACCTACACAGACATGGGGAGAACATACAAGCTCCTTGCAGAGAGTGGCAGAACTGAAGCCGGGTCGCTGGTGCTGCAATAATGTTATGCTAATTGCTACACTACCATGCCACAGAAGACTCCACTAGCCTAAAAGTCGTGCCAGTCATAACTCTCCTTTGTGGTGCTTGGAGTCAAATTTCATAATCCTGTCAAATGTTCTGGGATGTTTTACTCTACTAAAGCTGCTATACAAATGCTAGCCATGGTTACTAGTCAATAGGAATATCCCTGTCCTCTCAAATGGAGTATTTCCATTGTCCTATAAAAAGCTTGCTTTAAAATAATATTCATACAAGTTCCAGTTTAGTTACAGTAGATGCAACGCAAAGCTATTGTTTGTGATTAGTTATGGGCCTATCATCATTTTAGTTCCCCTTAATGTTCTGTAACAATGTTTTTTTTGGAGTATTGACAAACAGATCACACTAAAATGAAGAGGGAGTAAAGCTCATTGAAACTCATTAGTGAATGATTTGCTTTAGATTCTCTTCAGTTTTAGTTAAAAGCATTGAAGAGTCATATGCTTTTACTGCAAGATGAACTATGTTCAGATTTTAATTTAACTGATTTATAGTGCATGTTTTCAGTATTTGTGAGATTAAGAAAGAACATTTCATAAAACTGGGATAAACACAGAAAGAATGGTTATTTTACCACCCATAGAATAAAGAACAATGACAAATGTTTCCCTCAATCTGTACACTGAGTTTATATTGAGTATGATTCACAGCAACAATTTGTTTCACTGTCTGGTATTGTCATTATTGCAACTAAAACCCCAAAGACTGATGGCAGGGAGTGAAAATATAGAACAAATAATGAGAGGCAGAAAAGAGGAATCCATGAATCCCAAAACAAAACAAGAAGATGGTTCCAGCAACAAAATTAAAAATCTACAAAGCTTACTTTAGAATTCTTTTGGATGGTGTCAGTGCTTCTAATGGAAACAATATGAACAAGCAAATGAAAGCAAACTACTGCAGATATTGGAAACGTAAGGATAACAGAAAATAATGGAAATAACATTTCAGATAGAGTCACAGAGTCATAGTGTCATACAGCATGGAAACAGGCCCTTTGGCCCAACTGGTCCCTGCCAACCAAGATTCCCATCTAAACTAGTCCCATTTCCCTATGTTTGGCCCATATCCCTCTGAACCTTTCTTATCCATGTACCTGTCCAATACCTTGTAAATGTTGTTAATGTACCTGCCTCAACCACGTCCTCTGGCGCTCATTCCTTGTACTGATCACTTCCTGGGTGAAAAAGTTGTCCCTCAGGTTCCTATTAAGCCTCTCTCTTCAATGACCTTGCATCAGGAAAGGTCATTCCAGAAACGTTAACCTTATTTCTCCCTCCAAAGATGTTGCCTGATCTGCTGAATATTTCCTGCATTGTCTACGTCTATTATGATCAAACATTTGCTTTGGACGCAAATGGTCCACGCTGGTTTCTCTGGTAGAAGCATGAGCCTTGATGCTTTGCTTCTCCACTGTTGACTGGGTCATTCTTAATGAGGTCATTATTCAAATGGTTAGAGGCAAGCCCAAGTCACTCTGAAAACAGTCATTGATTTGATTTCTTCCTTGGAGGACAGAAAGGGTCAAATTCTGAAGGCAGAATTCATTGTGGCCACTTCCAGAAGTCTTGCATTGACATCTAGGGTTCATTTGCTCGTCATCTCACCCAGTCTGCGTGTGAAGGAGTGGGAAGTCCTTTTTACTACTGAAGTCTGACTGCAGGGGTTCACAACGTAATAATTGGACCAATTTATCCAACAGCATGAGAACACCCCAGAAAATTGGATGGATGCCAGATTGGAAGTTCTCCAGCTCTCCTGAAATGTGCATTTGTTACCTCAAAATAACATGACTATATTGTGCTTTAGCTGATCGTACAGTTACCCACCTTGGCAGCCTGAAATAACCAGATGCTGTAGAGAGCTGAGTGCAGCTGTCACCTTCATTGGCACAGACAAACTGTGACGGCAAATTATCCTAGCTGTTGACCCTCAGACAATGCAAGTGGAGTCCTCCTATAATTGGTGAAGCATGCATTCCCGAAGCATGCATTCCCAATGTGCTTTTCCTCATTAAGGGCACATGTTATATGGAGTTACAGCATGGAATCAGGCCCTTTGGCCCATCAAATCCATGCTGACAATCAGCTCATTCACATTATCATACATTAATCCCATTTTTTGCTTATCCCCCATATTCTCATCAACTTCCCCTGGATTCTACCACTCACCTGCACACTAGGGGAAATTTACACTGGCCAATTAACCTATTGATCTGATTGTCTTTGGAATGTAAGAGAAAACTGGAGCACCTGGAGAAACCCACACAGTCACAGGGAGAACATGCAAACTCCACACAGACAGCATCCAAGGTCAGGATTGAACCTGGGTCTCTAGTGCTGTGCAGAGGCTATATGGGCCACATCCTCTTTAAGAGCTCCCCCTGTCTTCTTCTACTATGATACTATGACACATAAGGATTTATCTAATGTTAATGTCATTCTACTCATGCACAGTCCTCATTGTGA
Organism: Rhina ancylostomus; assembly: GCA_030265395.1. Taxonomy (NCBI): domain Eukaryota; kingdom Metazoa; phylum Chordata; class Chondrichthyes; order Rhinopristiformes; family Rhinidae; genus Rhina; species Rhina ancylostomus. The sequence goes on along the minus strand of JARFYF010000054.1, from coordinate 17,996,031 downwards.
GAAGTGAGATGACAAATTTTCCAGTGGCTCCCATTCTCTCAGGCACGTATGAACAACCCTCAGGCTGAATAGCTCAAGTCAAGTTGAGTTTATTGTCATATGCACAAGTACGTGCATGTACAGATGCAATGAAAAACTTACATGCAGCTGCATAACAGGAAAATAGCATTGGAGGCACAACGTTTAGAAGAAAAGCATAAATTACACATAATTTGTACATAAATTATACAAGAATTGTACAAGAAAGAACACAATTAGAACCAAAAAATAAACAAAATTCATTATAGTGCAAAGTGGTCAAAGTGTTGCTACACTGAGGTAGTGATGAGGGTTGTACAGGTTGGCTCAAGAACTGAATGGTTGAAGAGAAGAGGCTGTTCTTGAACCTGATGGTGTGGGACTTCCACCTTCTATACCTCCTGGCTGAGGGTATTGGTTGAAAGGAAAAGTCATAATCACTCAAAGAAGTGATCCTCTATTGAATTGGTCAGAGCTTAAAGTAACAGCAATCTTCAGATCCTGCTAGTCCTCATTTTTGCGACTCTCCATTCATCTTGGCAGATGCTGTGCTTATATTTTCAGTTCTAATTTACCCCGAGTGTGTTGCAAGTGTAAAACAAGGAAACTCAGTGCTCCAATGCCACTGGCCTGCATTCACATATGTTATAATTAAGTGGCTGGGGACTAGTAGGCAGATGGTAAGGAGCAGTAAACCTTGTTGAGAAACTTGCTTAGGTGAACTGTGGGCTGAAAAATAACAAGAATGGTGTTTGCCCCAGGCTTTTGAACTCATGGAAAATACTTGACCCACTAAGAAATATACCAAAGGCAGTGCGAGCCTTATGATCCATACCTTAGAAAGGATCTCCTGTGAATTTTCACCATTTTCTATTTTTTATTCCCTCTTTTTAATCTGAAAATCTATGAGTAAGTTTTAAGTCACATGTTATTACACATGGGACACTCTTGGATCTATTCCATTTAATTTCCTCGGCAAATATTTGGGAACTACAGCCGGCATATTGAACAGAGTTTGTACCCATTAAAATTAAATGGCAAATTTCATTATGTGAGAGTGTAGGATAACATTGCTTGTCTAAAAGTGATTACTTACCATATAAGTACATTCTTGTGATACTCCTTTAATCTGTTTTTAAGGGGGTATTAGCCAAGTAAAATAAATAGTTTAAAATCCTAATTAAAAGTCATTATTGGATATTTGAACACTAATAACCTAAACAATTATTTATTTTTTTAGCAAATCTTTGGGAAGCACAGAAACTATTGGGCTGAAATCATCTTTGGCATAGTTAGGGCCTGGTATGGTTTAGATTATGGTAATATAGTGTTATGTTACTGGCGTAATAATCCAGAGGCCGAGGCTAATGATTCAGAGACATGAGTTCAAATCCCATTGTTTCATCCAAGGAATTTAAATCCAATTAATTAAATAATCTAGGATAAAAGACCAATTAAAATAAACAGTAACCATGAAACTGTTAGATTGTTGCAATAATTATTTTAGTTCGATAGTGCTCTTCAGGGAGGAAATTCTGCAGTCCTCATCTAGCCCAGCGCACTGCGCAGAATTGACATCCATTTGATCCATCTCTGTACCGAGGGCTGAGTGAGCTGACCAGGTTCCAAGAGGTGAGAAACCTTCAGGCGTTGTATCCTGAGGTCTTTCTCCAACACCCTGATAGCCTTGGACAACTTGTCAGATATCAAAGGCTTTTAACAATTTTTATATGTTCCTGGAGATGTTAGGAGGAGGTGAGGATCGATAATGGCATTGAGAAGGTGAGAATTGGGTTGAAAGGTCAAAGGTAAGATATGGGATGACAGGAAAGGAAGGTAAAGATTGGGGATGAGAAAGAAGAGGTGAGAATCAGGGGGAACCTGAGGACTGGGAGTGACAAAAAGAGGTTTGGAACAGGGGTGACGGAGAAGATGTGGACCGAGAGTGACAGGGAGATGGAGTGGATCAGGAGTGACAGGGAGGAAATGAGGATTGTGTGTGTGTGGTGAAGAACAGGGAGTGAGATGGTTGAGAATTGAAAAGAAATAGTGAATGTGCTCTTGTCACATCACAGCAAGCACATTTACATCTCGAGGAAACTTCTTGCTTCCCTTTCATCTCCTTACTTCCCAAATGCCAATCTCCAGCCTTCCAAACTCCCAGTACATTATCAGGAACATCATGGCTGTGGCTGATTTCCAAATCTGTAACTTTAGTAATATTGGTTGGGATCACTTCAGGAATTATTGATATATTGTTTCAGTGTGGAGGCTCTGAGAGGCTGTCCATAGACAAAGGCACAGTTAAGAAATGCTGTTTTGCTCAATACATGTTTTTTTCCATAAATTAAATACCTTTGTTTGTTCACTAAAATCACCAGCTTCTCCATAGTGGGTGAATGAGAGAAGATATTGAGACAGACTGAAAGGAACCTGTTCCTTAAAGGAATGTTCTAGCATCACTGTTTGCAGTCCTAATCCATCAATCACAGCAGGCAGCTTTATTATTTTACATTTGATGGATGAAACTCCTATTGACTATTCACTGGATTCACTGAAGCTCTGGAAACAATGAATAACCAAGTGACTAAGTGTTTCCTGAAGGTTCAAGTTTGAGCTGGGTGATAAATGGATCTTTGCTATTTAAAGTTAGTGAAGTTTAAAAGAAAATCACACCAGATAAAATTTCTGTAGCTAAATATTTTTTTTCTAATAAATGAAATACAAACTATGCTTGAAAACATAAGGATTTTACAGAATTTAAAGAATATTTCCAAAAAAAATATTGGTTCTACCATTGATTAATTGGAATATGACCTTAGTCTGCCAGCCAGTTGGGAATTTAAGCATTGATGCATAGAGGCACTGACAGATTAATACCAACATTGTTTGTGACAATGATGGATGGCGAGTTTAGAACCTACATCCAGATAAATTACTTATAAAATCTGATCCATGGACTCTTTCAAGTGTGATTAAGCAAATAAGATCTTCATTTAGGTACAATTACATTCTCATTTAGCTATAATTAAAAAGTGAGCACTATTAGTGCTGGATCTAAGAGTTGTAATTTGTAAATTGCGCAAAACTGTGTGTTGCTGTGCCCTTCTGTTTGTTGGTTTGTGCCATACATATCAGAACCTGTCAGGAAATGAACTGCGACAGAGTTATGTTAACACTGTCTGTTTTAACATTGGTAAGGTTACATTTACTTTCAGCACGTGTTAAAATGATGCCCTGGGATAGACAAGCTCTATTTGCCTCATGAAGATTAATTTGACTTGAAAGCCCAGATCTTAAGTTGCTCTTTAAAAGCATTGTTTAAACCATGTAAGATTAGGTCTTACCAGAAAGGGAATCTTTGAAAAGACAATCAGAATTATAGCTGAGTGCTGGCAGGTAAACATTATCAACTTGCTGTGCCAGCTTCACCTGTCAGCTCCATCAGTCTGTGAGAGAGAACTAGAATTACCACTTCAGGTCAGTGACTTTTCTGTGTTCTGATGAAAGGCCATTGATCTGAAATGTTATCACTTTTCTCTCTCCACAGGTGCTACCTGGCTTGCTGAGTATTTCCAGCATTTTCTGTTTTATTTCAAACATCTCTAGTACTTTAAGCCTGAAATCAATCTCATCATTTCTTATGATCTCAAACTTAAGCAATTCCCTCCCTTACAAGCACTTCCTCCAACTTAATGCATGGCCTTAGATAATTAATCAATGCTTTATCTTTTCAATCTTATCTTGCACTTTCAAATGTATTTATTTACCATGATATCTCAATGTAGATATATAGATAACCATTTGAATCCAATAACAAATATAAACAGCTTCATGTTACTGATTTTTGTCAGACTATTCCTCTCTTACCCTGTCATCTAGCACCATGGACATTGTTTCATGGTTGGTAACAACTGAACAGGTACTCCCACCTGAGTTAGAGTGGGTGAAGATGCACAGACACCCGGTAAGGCTAAAAGCAAGACCCATCAATGGGGAAATGTGATTCCTGTGGTCCAACAAGCTGAGGAAAAAAGTTGGGATGTCATGTTGCAACTGCACTAAAATGGTCAGACCACACTTGGAGTATTGTGTACAGTTCTGGTTGTCACGCCATAGAAAGGATGCGGTAGGAATAGAGAGAGTGCAGAAGACCTTCACCAGGATTTTTGCCTAGAATGAAGGGCTGTTGTTATAAGGAGAGACTGGATAGGCTGGGTTTATACTCATTCAAATGTAGGAGGCTGAGGTGTGACCTTACAGAGGTTTACAAAATTACGAGGGGCATAGATAGAATAGATAGCCAGAATCTATTTTTTCTAGAGCAGGGGGGTCTAGAACAAGAGGGCACAGGTTTAATGGTGAGAGAGGAAAAATTAAAGGAGACCTGAGGGGGAAGTTTTTCATACAGAGAGTGATGAATATTTGGAATGAGCTTCCAGAGGAGATGGTAGAGGCAGGTACAATTATAATGTTTAAAAGGCATTTGGACAGGAACTTAGATAGGAAAGGTATAGAGTAATACTGCCCTAATGCAGATAAATGGGATTAGGGTAATAGGTATCACAGTCATCATGATAGGAGTAGATAAAATTATGACAGGGAGGTAGTCAGAGTCTTTTATCCTAGATGGACATGTCAAATACTTGAGGGCTTTGGTGAGAGGGGGAATGTGTAAAGGACATACATAAGGCAAGTTTTTTTTACACAGAAAGTGGTCGGTGCCTGTAATGACTGCCAGAAGGGGTGGTGGAAGCAGATACAATAGTGATGTTCAAGAGGCAATGAGACAGGCACATGAATAGGCAGAGAATGAAGGGATATGGACCATTTGCAGGAGGAGGGGATTTGTTAGTTTGGCATCATGGACAGTGCAGTTATGATGGAATGAAAGGCTTGTTCCAATGCCGTACTGTTCTATGTTCTATAAGGTGGGCTGAAAGGGCCTGTTTCCGTGTTGTACAGTTCTATGATCCTATAATAGATATCCATAACTGTGAAGGAGATGGCCACTACAGGGTCAAACAGCCCAATGGAGGAAGTAAGACCTTCACTTGGCTAAAACTCATTGAAGGGTGGTTGCAGCATCTCAGATACACAGCGGTCACATAAGCTTCGAGGCTGTTTGGCCAGCTGCTTTTACTAGTAAGTGTACCTATTTCAAACAGTAAATGGAATGGAGGGACTTGGGTGCATAGGCACCTAAATCTTTGAAAATGGCAGGATGTCTTGAGAGAATCGTCAGTGAAACACATAGGATCCTGAAATATGGAAAAATACAAAAGCAGCAAGATACTTTGGACCTGCACAAAGCATGGACTGGGGCACTGAGGACACAACTGTAGTTTCAACATCTTTCAGGCCATCTCACTTGAAGAAAGGATGAGGAGGTTCTCGTGTGGGTAAAGAGCTGAGTTCCTGGAACATTTGCATGGAAGAAGGGTTTCATTTAAGAGTTTGAAGTGGACAATATGGATTGTTCTCTTTGAAGCAAAGAAGTTTGAAAGAACATTTCATGAAGGTGTACGTGACCATGGCTAGTTAAGATAAGGTTAGCATAATGTTATGGCAAATGAAAGGCAGTTAACAGAAGGCATTTACCACTTACAAGAAATGTCTTTGTGGTCATGGATGAGGTTTAAAGATTGCGGTAGGTAACTTACAGGAATCACACTTCCTCAGAAATACCCAATGAAAATAGCAAGGCCAATCATTGGTTGTCTCCCAAGGTGTTGCCGTGTTCGGTCAGACAAGCACAGATGCAGCTGGATGGTATCTTCATTCCGGATGGTCTTCTCCACCATGTCCACTCTCCTCAAGAAGAGGAACAATGATCCCACCACTTTCTGGCTGTTGGAAAGATAGTTTCTTTAGAATGACTGTGTGAAAAATACTGAAACAATAATTCATAAAAATGAGTGTAGAATTGGAACACAAACCAATGTTGCTTTTTGAATGGAATAAACTAAACCAAGATAGCAAACCATAATATAGCTGCTAAGCCCAAACCAAAATAAGTCAACACAGTTGAGGTAGGAGTCAGGATGAACAAGCTCCTTATTTCATCATAAAGGCTGATCTGAAATCTTGGCTCTGTTCAGGGAGGCTTGTGGAAAGGAGCAAAGATGTGGTCCCAAATTTGAGCTCATGGAGAGATACAGCAAGGAAACAGGCCCTTTGGCTCATTGATCTGTGCTCAACCATTAAGCACCCATTTTTACATTAATCCCACCCTAACCACTGTATTCTCCCCACATTCCCATCAACTCCAAACCCACAACGCACCCCTGACCCTACCACTCAGCTATATGTTAAGGGCAATTTATAGTGGATGATTAACCCATCAACCCAAACACCTTTGGGATGTGCAAGGAAACCATAGCATCCAAAGAACAGTCATGCAGTCACAGGGAGAATGTGCAAGCTCCACACAGGCAGCACTGGGGGTCAGATTTGAACCTGGCTCAGTGGAGCTATGAGGCAGCAGTTCTGTGGATAGTGATACTGTAGGTTCTCCTTTATACTATTTCTCAAAGTTTGGCAAACTGATGTAAAAATAGTCAAGACTCATGGAGCAACACAAGCCAGAATCAGTTAAACATTATAACTAAGTAAACATTATAAATTATATAATAGCAAACTTTCTGCATAATGTAATATCAAATATTACAAGAAACTGCAAAATAATCATGTGATATAAAAATGTTACAAAGTGCAATGCACCAACATATTCTTTGTTCTCTTATAACCTTACACAGCTTTAACTCGCATGGATTTCTCTTCAGTTCAGGCTCTGAACTCAACTTACACTAATGATCTCTCAAATGAATGTGTCCCACTCTCTGCAGGTGACCTACAGTCTCTTGCAAGTTGCCCCAAGGATGTCCCACCAACACCTCTTCTCACAAAGCAAAAATCATGCCTGTGGCAATCGATTGGTGCATAATTCCTCTTGATAGAATCATTTATATACAAATAAACCCATGCATGTGCATGAATTGTTTTACTTAATTAGTCCTTGTTGTCAATTCTTACACATAAGTAGTTTTGAGAGGGCAGAAACCTGAGCTTATCAATACCTTGAGAAGCTCTTACTCCAGTGAGCTCTTATCAACTGATGTGGAAATTCTGTAGAAATTCTCCACAGAGAAAAACGGATGAATGAGTTCTGCCCTTGGGTAAGTTTCATTTGTGTCTTTGGAAGAGCAATTCCTTTAACAGATTCTTTGCTCCCCAGACAGTTTTAAAAGTTTCTTTTAAAAAAAGGAACTGTGGATCATTGTGGTTTGCTAGGAAGAAAACTGTGGTCAATATTTGGTCAATATCAGTTTGGTATTAATTCACCAGGACTTAAATGCCTTCTTGGCTACAGTCCTGTGCCAAAAGTGACTAGTGCCACTGTGCTGTGAGCTTCAGTTGTGCATAAACCAAGCAGGTTCTTGGGATTCCACAAGCAAAATAGTGCGGATCTAGAAATCTGAAAAAAAAGGCCCCAGTAATGCTGGGTATACTCAGCAGATCAGACAGTGACTGCAAAGAGAAGCAGATTTAACGTTTCATGTCATTACTATCTCCTGCCATAGATTTTGCCTGACCTGATGGGTATTTCAGCATTCTCTATTTTTGTTCTAGCTGCTGCAAGACTGTGATACATTGTGCGATTGGCATGAGATCAGTGCCGTGTTCTTCTAATAATTAGATATGTATATTCACAGCGGGAGTACTGGGCAATAGGGAACTAAGTAATAGACTCTCAGGCAGTACAGTAGTATATCTAACCACCAGAGCATATTTGTAGAATACGAAGCTACTCTGAACAATTTGCTATTGAGCCCGTTCCCTCTGTAGGCTCAAATTTACATTGTGGCCTAGTTGTCCAAGAGTGAGAGATTTTGTACAGGCTTTGAATGACTATTTTGTGTCAGGTTCCACTGTGGAGGACATGTCCAACATGCCAAAGAGAGATATTATGGATGCAATGGGAGGTGAGGACCTCGATACAATCACTGTCACTAAAGAGGTGGTGATGAATGGACTAGTGGGCCTAAAGGTAGACAAGTCCCCTGGTCCTGATGGCAATACAACCCAGGGTACTGAAAAAAATGGCAGAGGTTATAGTAGAGGCATTTGTGATAATTTACCA
>JARFYF010000054.1:17888970-17903955 GCA_030265395.1 Rhina ancylostomus | reverse complement strand
AAATTGAGTTTTAAGCTTTGAAAATATTATAGAACATTTATTACAATTAGTTCTGAGAATATTACAAAACCTAGGTAATTTTTTTTTATTAGGCTTACTGTGGATAAAAACTATTTAATGGAGCTGATCTTGTGAGAAGTTGAGGTTTCCAAGTAATTCAACTCAGCGTAATTTTGTTTTTATTATTTACACCTGAAGGTAATGATGTTTCTGTTCAAAATGAACCTTTGTAATCCTGTTGGCTATAAAGTCCATAACTAAACCATTTTTATTATGGCAAAGGTCTATATAACAGTGAAAAATATGAGTTTTAAAATATTATTAATTTGCTTTGAAAGCACTATTTTCATTTCTTCTTGTGGACCTTAAATTCATTTTCCCCATGCACAATGTGTACCTCTCTGGCTGGTTACTTGTGCATTTGGTGTCCTCTGATATCTCATTTAAGTGGTCAATATTCATGTACAACTGCTTTAAGGAACAAGGAGTTCCCTTCACAATGTAGGACCTTGCACAATCTCAGATGGTGCTCGTTAGAGTGTGGGGTTGGTAGATTAATTCATCATTGTAAAATCTCCTTAGTGTAGAATCTGAGGGGAATTGTTGGGAATGTAGCGAGGATAAAATGGGATTATTTTAAGATTAATGTAAATGGGTGTTTGATGGTTGGCACAGACTCAGTGGGCTAATGGACCTGTTTCCAAGCAATATGACTCCATGGCTATAAATTCTAAGGTGGTTTGGTAAAGTACATGCTGAGGGGGTATGTTCCCTCATAGGGGAATCAAGAACTAGGAGAACTGTTTCAGAATAAGGGGTTGCCCACTTAATACTGAGATGAGGAGGATTTATTTGCTCAGACATTGTTGAATCTTTGGAATTGCCTACCCTGGAAGAGTTATATATATTTCCACGCCAAAAACACATCGTTTGTCAACAGGGGAGTTGGAGATTATAAGGAACAGTCAGGAAAGTGGATTTCGAGTCAGGAAAGTGGATTTCGGGCCAGGATCAGATCAACCATGATCTTATTCAATTTCAGATATGATGTGCACAGGCATCTCCCACAAACAGCAATATAAAACATGCCTTTGGGTGCTTGTTAAAGGATAGATGGTGTTTAGTCTCCTTAATAAACCAGATTAAATGCTCTAGTCTAGGAGTGAGATTTGACCCACTGTCTTCTGATTTGGGTGAACGTGCTAACATTTTAGGCTGGATAATATGTTGACAGTCTGGAAAACATATACTATAACAGAAAACAGAAGCCAAGCAAATGGAACTAAATTGATTTTTTTTATTCCAAAATTTCAAAGTATTGACAGAACTGTACTGACCATTGAAATGGAGGTGGGATAGGGCATTAAATAGCAAAACAATGTAAATTTACCAAGAAAACAGGAAACACAAACTACAGCACCTTCTATAATAAAAGCAGGATTATTTCCCCAAACAAAAAGGCAGCAAGTGTAAGATATTACTAAATTATGTTCATAGAAATCAATCACAGTCACAGCAATGTAGTCATCAGGCTTGATTGAAAGGGGAATTGTCCGAGCACCTCCACTGTGGCTGAATATAATGTTGTTACTAATCCAACCCTTCTGTATGGTTAAGGATTTTTATGATTTTCTCTAATTAACTACAGAATTTTACTTAAGTGGGGAATTATTTTACAATACCTTTTAGTGGTTGTTTTACAAATATTTCTCACTGGAAAGAATAAGAGTTCAGCAGTAATTATCTATGCTGATGATTGTACTTTGCTTTCTAAGAAAAATAAACAATTATCTCCACTAATATCAAAACTTTGTGGAAGTCATTTAAGGCTCATTGGAATTTTTTGAACTTTGTGTGATGATAGTTATTGTGTTGGAGTTGGTAAGAAGCCATATTGCTCTGAATCCACAGCTGCAAGGTCAGTTTCCAATGTTTGGGATAAATTTGCAGTAGTATATGTTATGCAAGGCAATTTTGCATTAATACAAAATGTGTCGCATAATTGATGTATTGTCTCATAGAACAAGGATTAGCCTGTATTAATACAAATGCAAAAGATTATATAAAGTCAGAGATATTGGTTTTTGCAAAATGTTTATTTCTACATTGGTCATACATGATTCAAAGCTGCTATACAAAAGTGCTTTGTACAAAAATAAATTCTGTTGATACAAAAGGATAAATGCAATGTTCATCATCTTACAGGAACTGTAACCTTCAGCACATTAAACTATTAAAATACCAATGTTAGAACCATTTCACATATTCAGATAGATCTTCATTTCATATAATCAATTAGCCATTTCCAACCATTTTTTCACAAAAATATACAATAACAATCCAAAATATCTCTGACTTACCAGATCAAAACAGTTGATTTTCTATTTACCTAAATCACTGTGAAAGCACAGACCTCAATGTGATGTTTTCTTTCATGTTGAATTATATATTTAATATCCTAAATTAACTTAGTGATGCAACCTGATTACTCCATTACCCTCTTCATGGTGGTGTTCTTGTGGTGCCCACGCCTCTGGATCCAGTAAGCCTCAGTACCTCACTGAAGTCTCACAACCCAGGTGAAATTACCAACTAACGTGGGGTATCAGTACTGAGACCAATTTTATTCTTGTCCTGTAAGACACATGCATATACGTCATGGCTCATCCAATAGAAATTAAAAGAGAGAAGCGTGGTCTTTGACCACCCTCACATGCACTGAGATTAATTATCTCATCTCCTTCCCTCCTGACTGAAATCAAATAACTTAGCCCAGAACGGATGTTTTGTTTAAGTCAGAGCATTGGGATAAATCATGACTTTGTGCAATTATGTAAACTTGTATTTTCATTGACATATTGGGCGTGATGTAATACAGACTGTTGATTTTGCATCACAAGGCTAAATGTTAGCTTATGTGAATTTTTTTTAAACTTCAATGAATGATAGAAATCAGTTGGTGACACTGATAGAATTTCTGTAAAAACAAAGGGAAAATATTGCACACTGACATAAAAATCAGGAAACACTGAACACACAAGGTCAGACAAAATCTATGATCATAGATTGGTAATTGGAATTGGAAATAAATGGTAATTGGAAATATAGATTGAAAATGCTGCAGAATATCAGTAATTAGGACTCCATTTGCACAGGGAGAACAAATTAAATGTTTTAAATTTATGATTGAAATCTCTTTAGAAATTTTGCTTGACAGTGCCAATATTTTTTTTGCTTCAATTTAAATGCTTCTATCCTTTTTCCAAACCAATATTTTGTTTATTTGTTTAAAATAGGGATGGCAGTATGTCAGATACTTTATAATTTAAAGTGAGTTGTTTCTCCCTGAAACAGTGGACAAAGATGACATACCTGCACTAAAATACTAACTGGATTGGTCAATGAATCACAACATATTGTGAATCAAAAAGCATGATGTTGCCACTTTACATGTGACATAGAGGGATGCCCCTCAGTCCATCGAGCCATACTAGTTCTCAGAGCAATCCTATTTGTCCACTCATCTCCATGTAACCTATTCTGTCACATGCCCATTAAGGTCCCTCACTTCCCTGATTCCCTTAACAACCATCTACACCAGGGGCAATTTGCAGTAGTCAATTCACCTGACAACCAGCATGTCTTTGAAATGTTTGAAACCCACATGGTTAATGGAAGAACATGCAAACTCCACACAGACAGCATCAGAGGACAGAATTGAACCTGGGTCACTGCAGCTGCAGCAATACCACTGTGCTAGTTCCTTGTATGTTTGATCTTTCACCACTGTCCCAATCATTGTTTTCAGTGACAGGTCAAGGCAACAATATAGGTAAAGATCTGGTATGATCAAGATCACATGATAACTTCCTCTACATTGTTCCACTTTACTGACACAGGTGGATTGTTAGTGATTGTGGAAAACTTTGATCATGCCCTTATGATCGTACTCAGAGTTCAATCATTTTAATATGGCAGGAGATCACATTTGGTTAGATTAAAGTGTAATGCTACGTCAAAGTAAATTTGAAATTTTCTAACAGTGTAAACTGAACAGAGACTATGTACATTTTCTGAACGAAGAGAGAGCCCAAATGGCTCTTGCATCTGGATCTTCAATTTTTCATTTTACTTGCATTTAAAAAGTATCTGGAAGAGCACTTGAGCCACCAAGGCATAGATGGCTATGGAACAAGTGCTGGTAAATGGGATTAGTATAGGTAAGTACATGATGGTCACCATGAATATGCTGGGCCAGAGGGCTTGTTTCTGTGTTGTATGACTCTAATGCAACATCCTATTATTTTAAGCCCCAAGTATGATTATTGCAAAGCTAATGCAAACATGTTATATTATTGCTGGGTATATTCACATCAACACTAAAGGATGAGGATGACAATTCCTGATAGATCTCAGCACTGATTGTATCTGACTGAATTGGTGATGGCTAGCCCAGGAGGGAATGGTCTAATAGGCAAGTTAAGTAGTTGTGTTTACATCTTGCTGCTATCTTGCTTCCAGTGGGTGGAGGCAGTGAGTTTAGTGTTGATACAAAGCAAAACCATTTTACAACTGAACTGTAGATTAGATGCTGATGCCTGAAGTGGAGAGAAGCTTCCTCTCCTGTGAATCATGCGCTGAGTTGCAACATCAAGCCAAACTGTTCCTAGATGTGCCAGAAACATTCTATTGGGGTGCATTGGTGAAGCAACGAAACATCTCTTTCAATGAATCAATTTTAATATAAAGAATAAATTATATTAGAAATTGTTTGTGCCATAGATCAGTGGAATACCATGCCTAATTATAATAATGCTCTCATTGCTGAGTTAAGAGCAAAAATGTAGGAAATTCTCCAGAGAGATGAAGTGTTAGCATTTTAGATCATCAGAACTAATAATAATTGGAGATGCATAGTTTAAAGAATCTCTAGTATTAATGAATCAATTGAACTGAAATGTTAGCTCTCTTTGTCATTGCACAGATGCTGCCTGGAATGTTGAATATTTCCAGCATTTTCTAGTTTTTATTTCAAATTTCCAGCATTTCACAGTATTTTCCACTTAAAAGTCATTTGTTGCTCATGGGATATGAATGGGATTCTGTCTATTCATCTGATGGCTAGTGTTTTGATTCACTAAGCACAAGGATGCTTAGGTTTAAATGAAAATAACTGACCCTGTAAACATTTATTAAAAGGAAAACAGAACAGCAAGGTGTTGGTAACTTGCCCTTCTTGTGTAGCATCTTATTACCATCAAGATTTAAGGAATTAGTAATAATTCACATTGAATAAATTTATATGATCATAATATATGATTTATGGATTTCAAATAGCTTGTCATACATTTTCAATTAAAATACATTTTCAATTAAAAGACCTTAAAAATTTAAGCATGTTTATTTAGTTCTGAAGTAAATCCAAGTTTGAGTTTACCATAGTGAAAGAAAAACTTACTTGATTTAAAAACAAATTTAAGGTAATTTCTTTCTTTTTTCTCCTTCCTCCATTTTTCTTCCTTACAAAACTCATAAGAGAGATCTCTGCTGGATACACCTACAGGATCCACTGGGCCTCTGCTACTTTGGCTGAATTGGCCAGTCTTTACTTGTAATTCTCATGGAAAATGTTTCTACATTGGGTTTCTCCACTGGCATTCTGCCACTGAAACGCTAATGGCAAGAAACTGTGTTCACTATCTTTAATCTCCTCTACATATTCCAAGAGTTAAGAATTAATTGTACAGTCAAGGGAAATGGTTTAATTTTGCTGGATCAATGAGAAGAGCATGCCAACTTTTCAAACAATACATACGTTTTCCCAAGTGTTAGACTGCAGAAATGGTGAGTCAGCTGCTAATGAACATGGAAATACTATAGCCAGAGCTCTGGGGAAAGTCACCTTCAAAATATTAATCAGGATCGCTGGACCTAATAAAGGATGAAATGCCAGATTAGGGAATTAAGAGTTGCCTGATAGATATAAATCAATGGTTTTAAGGAATGTTTTAACAGATGGATTTCAATTGAGAAAGTGAAGCATAGTATTGATAAAAGTGTGACAAATAAGGATTGTTGATTATAAAACCTTTTACCAATACCTAATTTAGGTCTTCTCTAGAGGATTGTGTACAGTGTTGAGCCCAACACATTACGATGCATGTCAAGACCACAGAACGTGAACAGAGGAGGTTGCCTACAAAAAAATCTAGAGCTGAGTGACTGGTTCTGTGGAGTGATGGGTGAAGATGGCATTTTTCTCTTTGGGGACAAAGAAGGTCAACAAATAGAACAATGGTCAAAATGATGAGAAGTAAAAAAGTAGGAAGAAATGTTTCCTTTGTCTAGTGGGTTGGCAACTAGATTTAATAGATTTAAAATAATCCCTCTGGAGATATGGGCCAATTTGTGCTGGGCCTGCTCTGTACTTGCATTTTTTTCTCTTGAAATGCACATGGTTGTACTTTCCTATAGTGACTGGGGGGCTCCCAATGTCCTGTTGGCCTAGCTGCCATGGTCTTTTCACAAAGCAGAACAGTCAGTGAGCAGTGATTAGGCAGCAGAAGCTATGACTCTGTCCACCAACCACCCTGATTGCTTATAAGTGCTCATGTCATCAAAGGCCTGCTCCACTGTCTCCAATGATTACTGATAAATACAGTTTAAAAAATACTTAAATAACTTAGTTTAAAATGAATTATTTTAAGATTGTATTCAACTTGTGCATATTAAAATAAATTAAAAATTAAGTGAATCTCAGTGATCCTGTTCCAATGAATGTGGCTCTGTTGGATGCAACAGCTGTGGATAGAGTAAAGTGGAGGGGCCAGATGCACACTGTGCCTGGCCCTTCACCTCAATATGATCTGGATCTGCAATGCATTAGTGTGGGAGCTCGGAACATGTCGACGTGCTCAATGTAGCCAGCTGCCATTTGTCCATGTGCGATACAACAAGATTTTCTTCTGCACAACAGGTGTAGAGCAAGTGGTGGAAGCAGATTTCAAGGAAACTTGGCAAATTTGCAGGGTTACAAGAAATTCAATTGGTCAGCTCTTTCAAACGACATATGTAGTTATGGAACATCAAACATCTTGTGCTTACAAGGGATTTTTGATTGTATAATTCTAGATGATCATGAATTTAAAATATGTGACTAACAGGCTTGATAATAGGTCTCAGTATGCACCCCAATGGAGTGCAGTAAAGATTTACCATCACAGTTCCAGCAACAAGGTTAGACTGGAGAAGTTGGATTTCTCATTGGAGCAAACATGGTTGAGATGAGATTTGACAGGTGTGCAAGATCATGGTGGACAAATAGATGGAAACTGTTCCCATTAGCAGGTGGTTCAAGCAATATGGGATCACATACATCAGGGCTTTCCAAAGGGAATTGGACATGCACTGAGGGAAAATAATTTGCAGGGCTGGTTGGGAAATGGGTTTGATTAGATTGTTGAATAAAAGTAGAGCTTGATGGGCTGAATGGCCTTTTCTGCCAGAGAAAATTTATGAACCTAGACTAATTCATAATTATTTCTGTGGCTGAGGTTTGGGTTTGAAGTATAAACGGGGATTATTTATACTAAATTATAAATGATTGCTCCCCTCATTGAATGGTTTTGGTAAAAATTGGAACTGCAATCAAGAAAACTTCAGGACAGCAAAACAGTGCATATTTTGTCACTTAAATAATGGAAACACGATGCTGTCCCTTTTAATAGATGAAACATGAGGGGAAAAAAATGACCTGGTTCAAACAGCCACCATAAAATTATATCTACTAGACAAGCAATGCCACTAACAATGTATTACTGGGAACAAACTGCAAAATATGTTAGCTCCCATGCCCTGAAGAGAAAATTGTGCAAGATCCTCCATAAAATAACATTGATAAAAAAACACCTAAGCCTCTATTACACTTTGTGTAATGTGTCCATGCTTAATGCTTTTCAGTGAAATTACTTTGTCTATTATTTTTAAGAAGGCATCAGCTAATTTATTTGGATTCAATAAGGCCCCTGTTAAAATAGTAGACACGGAAAACAGTACATACATAACACACACATACCAAGTCAAGCGTACATCAGGGTTCATGGTTAATTAGATTGTCCTGCCCTTCCAGGTTGAATTGATCTTATTCCCTGAGAACTGTACCCAGGCAACAAAGAAGACCTTTCAGCTTCTTGGTAATATAAGCAATGAAGGAAACAGTGGGTGCTCACTACTTCAATCTATTACAAATGAAATCTTATTTTTTTAGGCCTGTTGTTCAGAAGACAAAAGATGTCCAGGTGTACTGAAACATTTCATATTTAGGGCTACGTGGAGTTCCATTGAGCATTAACTCACAGTGGACATTATTTAATTAACTGAGATCTTATGGGAGGGAAAGGGAAATTAATTTCTAAATAATCAATGGAACCAGTGGGATGAAAATCATGTTGCTGCAATGATGCGCAAGCACAATGATCGGCCAGGTGGTGAAGGGAACAATTACCCCCTTTCCAATGGTGAGATGAGATAGTAACATTACATTGATTCTCTGCTGTACACTGACACCAGTTGACAGACACTGACTGCTTCCCCGTTGGATACAGTTCTGATTAATGACTGCTACCTACCAATCCCGTGCACATCTTGCATCTGTCTTTGAGACCTGGCTGACTGGAGCTTTTCAAAACACTTGAAGGTATGTGTGCTTAAATTAAGAAAAATAAGTTTATACCAGGCTAGACCAGAAAATATCAGGTTCTTCCTGCAATATCTTGGACTGCAGTAAATTATGGGTATACAAGTAATCTAAAATGGGTTAAAAATGTTACATAACTTAATTCAGCATGGGGAAATCATTGTGGTATTTATTATATCTAGATCAATACAATTCCATTTACTACAGCCTTGTTTATTAGCTGTGGTGAGGGGACCCCTTTTGATGAGTTAGCTTTGGTGTTTTCTCTTTGTAGTTATTTTTAAATTCATCGCTTGCTGTTACTCCCCTACAATGGGTAACGTTCTCACAGACCAGGTGCTGGGAGACACACCATTAACTTGGCAACTAACCTGCTCGTATAATTGTTTTTCCTGTTGAAATCACTTTGATAATTGCTTTTAACAGCCACCCATTTTATTTTAGATAATGCTAATTTTCACCTGTGTTTAGTCTCCGCAGTTTTGTCAATGTTTTCTGCTAATGGTTCACCAGTTAATTCTGCAATAATAACAGCTGAATGTAACAATTACAACTAAAGATAGCGGCATTGCTTTATAGCTCCTGAGATCTAAGTACATCAGATTTTACACACATCTAATTTCGCAGCAAAAAACAAAAATCAACCTAGTCCCACTGGCTCTATCACTTTTTTTTGAAGCAGTCATTCTAATATGAAAGTAGGTCTTTCCTCCTGCCTAAAGGAATTTTATTTACTAACGGAGACAAGACACAGCTGATACTGGAATCTGGAGGAAAAAAAAACAAATTGCTCAAGGAACTCAGTGGGTCGAGCAGCATCTGTGGGAGGAAAGGAATTGTTGATGCTTCAGGTCAAAACCCCGCAATAAGGAATGAGAGGGAAAATAGCCAATATAAAGAGGAGGGGTGAGCTCACAGGTGATTGGTGGACCAAGGAGGGCTGAAAGATGATGGGCAGAAGGAGCCAGGTTGGGGATGGGGACGGGTAGCTTGGGTGAAGTTGGGAGACACGAGGCAGGTGGGTGATAGGTGGGACACGGGGAGGCAGATGGAGCTGGGGAGGGAAGGGGAGTATGAAAGGTGGAGACAGCTGCTGGAGAGTGATACATGGGAACACAAAGGCTACCAGTGCTGGAATCTGTTGTAAGACATGATAATGGGAACCATCAGGGAGAGGTGAAGGTGATGGAACCAGATGGGGGAGGGACTCCAGTGGGCAAAGTGTGTGGGTAGTGGGTGGATGGAGAGAGATACAAATGGATCATGGGGAGGGGGTGGTTGCTGGAGGGGAAGGTATGGGAATGGGGACAAAAATGGGAGGACCAGAGGTAGATCAGGAGGAGAGAGAGAGAGAAACGCAGGAGGAAGGGGTTACCTGGAATTGGAAATTTCAAGGTTCAGCTATATCTGCTGTTGTGTCATACATACTCCAGCTGATCTTCCATGGCACTGCTTAGAAAGGATACCAAGACACGGAACGTGTTGCATTATTATGTAACTTACCTTAAAGGAACAGGAAGGTCAAAAGCCATTCTGTCACTCGAGCCTGTTCAATTAGATTAGGGCTAAGCTGCGATCAAACTCCATCTATTTACCTTGTTTTCAGGGTGACATGAGGCAGGGTAGGCTGGTGTGGTGGGGTTGGTGATGGTGGCTTCCGTGGGGAAATCAAAAATGAGGGAAATTCAAGAAAGGGGAAGTGTGATCTCTGGGTGGGGAATGGACCGAGGAGGAGGAACCAACCCACAGCAGCTGGGCTTTCCAAAGAAAGATGCTACTCGAGAGCTAATAGATTAACAAAGCTGGTAGTGGGATAGTAGGGCTTAATCAATCAGAAAAGGGGAATCCAAATGATGGGGCAAAGGAGCAAAATTCCCAAGGGCTGCACATGAAGAGGTTGGGATTTATATTAGGAGGAGGCTTGTGTAACAATGAGGGGAATTCACAATGGGACGATGCTATTAATCATAACATTCCCACCTACTAATGTCAACTAATTAATGTAAAATACATTATAATATTCTAGTTCCTTGCAGGAAGGTTCATCCCGTTCAAGCGACCTTTCATTCTGCAGCTTTACCAGGCATCACTGTTCTATTATTTCAGATGAATGTGTTAAATGTCTTTGAACCTGTATCATAGGATACAACTTCAGGACACTGATGTGGAAAATACACCCTGATCTTTCAAGTTTTGGCTACCTGTTGCTTCTTCATGGTGTTTACTCCACAAGAAGGATAGGACTCCCTGGAACAGAGAGCTTTACAATTGTTTTTTTTTGGGCAACACAACTCCATGATTGGACAACAGCAGAGTTTTCTCTTCTCGCAATGAGTAGCTCAGCCAAGAATTCATCAGCCATGGAAAGAATACAGGGTTCAGGGAATAGCCATTATTTTGTTGCGACATTGGCACATTTAAGACTAATGGTAGCTTCCTCCTTTGGTTGGAAATGCTCTCATTTTGCTGAAGACTGAACTTTAGTGAATAGCAATAATCAGATGTTACACTGATGATCTCAGTCATATAAAAAAATCATTGCTATTACAAGCAAATTTATAGACACTGACCACTCAATGGGCCTTAACTTTATACTTGATAATCCTTGATCTACTGGACAGCAAATGATAATATGTGTTCAACTCTTGTATTGACATTCTATTAATTCAAAGATTTGCTTCTATATTCTTACTTAAATCCTGAATAGGACAGTGGTTGCCAGCATATAAGGATGAAATACTTTATTATTGGTATTTAATAGTTAAGCAGTAGACTGGAAGAGGCTTAATTAGAACTTGCAATCATTGGTGGGACTTTCATTCCAGTCACAAGGAAATATATAAAAGTAATTTTGTGCAAAAGCTGTGTGAAAACAAAAGGTTCAGTGTATAAATGATAATATGCAACTAATCCAGTGGATGGAAAGACATCCACTGTTTTTCAACAGGTTAAACTACAGGATGTTATGCAGTCCGTGGCCTTGCATTGATCTCACTCTATGGCCCTTTATATTTATACAAAATGAGGCTTAGGACAGTGTGTTCAAGTAATATGGTGCATTATTAATTTAGGAGTTTTTCCCTAAAAATACTTGCTTGTGTGAAAAGAAATACATTAGTATGGCATGTTTCCATAACAACTTGTTTAATTCCTATATTTCAGTGCAAATGTGATTTTTCTTTTATTATTAACAGGGGAGTCTAATGTCAGTTTTATGTTCCAGACATGTCCAGATATTATTTCATTAAAAGTTGCCATGGTAGCCCATGACAACTTTATAATTTTTAAAAATTCTCCTTGTCACTTTTCTGGCATCATTGCAGCATTTATTTGATAGAAGATTAAGTGGAATTAAATGCAATATTTATTTAAATTAACTGTGCCATATGTTTCACGATGCAGGTATGTCAAGGGTGAAATTCAATCTCAACAGTGGCAGTGTATGGTAAGAAGCAAACTGAAGGCTGCTTCACAGTTTGTCTATCAACAGCAGATTCACCAGTCAGATTTCATACCTCTCCTATATAATTTCAGCAACCAGGTAATGTCAACTCTGTACTGAAGATGTGCCATGATCTTATTGAGTGGCGGAGCAGGCTTGATGGGCCAGATGGCCCACTGCTGCTCTGATTTGTTATGATGTTCATTAGGAACTTGAACTAGATGTTTATAGTAGAAACAGTGATGGGGTTTGGAGTGAAAGATTGAAGAAGGGCATAGGTTTCCAGAAAATAACTTTATTATACCTGGAATACAAGGGTTTAGAGTTATTTTGCAAATATATAAAATCCTGGTTAGATCACATTGGAAGTATTACAAGTTAGATGGTACAATGGCACAGCCACTGGCTCACATTCCAGCAACCCACATTCAATCTTGACCTGTGCTGCAGCCTGTGTGGGAGTTTGCACATATAAGATGATGGGTTAATTGCCCTGAGTGTTAGGTGAATGCTGGAATCTGGGGGGAGTTGATGGGAATGTGGGGAGGAAAAAAAATGGGATTCGGGTAAAATGGATGTTTGATGGTCTGTTTTGGTACTGTACATCACTTTGAAAGATGCCATAACCCATGGAGGACAAATTATTACTGGAGGGAATGCAGTGCAGGTTTGCCAGAATCTTATATGGACTTCAAGGGTTAATTTAAGATAATAGAAAGCACAAGTAACCCCTGGAATTTAAATATATTAAATGGGAGATTTGATTGACCTTTTCAAGACATTAAAGGAAACCAGTAGGATGGGCACCAAGAAACTACTACTGGTGACCGGAGAGGCTAGCACCATGAGGCATTATTTTAAAAATCAGAGCCAGGCCTTTCAGGAGAGGAGCTGGAAACACTTCTGCAGACAAAAGGGATCAATGTTTGGTAATCTCTTCTGCAAAAGGCAACTGATATTCAATTAATTGTTAATTTTAAATGTGAGATCTTTATGTAAAGATAGTAAAGGATATTGGTTACAGGCAGGTCTAAGATGATGCATCAAAGATCAATGATAATTATAATCTCATTGAGCATCAGAGGGATCTAAACTGCCTTCTATTGCTATTCCACATATTGCAATCCAATTTTATGGTTTTTACTAACAAAGTCAGCTGCCCTTGAGAAGGTAGCAGTAAGCTAACGCAGTCTACGTGGGGACTGTACTTCACATAGTACTGTAGGTAGGGAGTTCCCCGATTGTGGAGGAACAGCAATTAACATGCACTAGAGTAATGTGGAGCTCTGAGACAACCTGAAGGTTATGTTCCCATTGCAGAGGATGTAGGTTTGGGTGGTGCTGTCGATGAGAATCATTTAAGTGCATGTAGTGAGCTGATGGGGGTGTGGGGTGTGAATGTTTGACATCATCTAGTCCATCCATCAACATCAACACAAATTATTCAAGTACTACTGCTAGTGCTCAATTTTTCAATTTTTGCAGTCAGAAAATAGCCATTATCTGAGACACAAACACGCAAATTGTACTCAGCAGTGACCCAAATGCCACTGTTTGTTCTCGCACAAGAAAACCATGAACTTTCAGAAAATTCTGGAAAACCTTGGAAATATATAGCTGGAGGGAAATAATCTTGAAAATAGCTCTGAGACAAATGGAAAATACTCTTTTAAAACTTATTTTATCCTTTTATATAATCCCTTGGCAAAGTTAAGATCTATTGGCCCTTGAACAGAATGGTTTAGTGGGATATTTAAGGCAGTAGGCAACCACGTTCCTGTGGGTCTGGCATCGTGTCAAAGCAAGACCAGTTAAGGATGCCAGACTTCCTTCTCTCCACAGCCCAGATGTTTTCTACAACAATCAATTAGTTTCTTTTTAACATGCCATTCTAGCTTTCTATTATAGATTTATGAATTTTAAATTCTCCCGCAACCACGATAGCATCTGAACTTGTGTCTCCAGATCACTACTTTTAGCCTCTAGGCTTTTCAATCGGGGTTGTAATTTGGCTTTACAGTCAATTTGAGTTTCCATTTGTACACTTCTGGAGTTATTTGTTTTAAACAAATAATCTTAAAACCAAAATTGCAATATAAATTTAATTTTTTAAGAAATGAAACACACTTAATACTACATCACTAGATTCTGTTTGGATGACAAACTAAAAATCTACGCCAAAATTCACCTTGTCCTCAAAAAGTACTAGGATTACATTTTTTTAATCACCTATGGATCAGCAGTAAAATAAGCTTGCTTTGCAATTCATACCTTCAGAGTAGTGCCAGCAGTTAACTAGAATAAATAAATGTGGGGATAAATGCTGTTTCTAATCCTAAAATTCTATGATCAATATAGAGAGACCCAATCATAAATTGGAATTTGCAAATGCAGTGATCTATATTAAAATTTCTGGAACACAACCAGTGGAATGGGTTGAGGCAGGTACACTCACAACATTTAAGTAAACAGATGAGCACTTGAAGATAAATAGGATTAGTATAAATAGGTACTTTATGGGTCAACATGTACAAGATAGGCTGAAGGGCCCAACTCTGTGCTGCATGACTCACAGAGAGAGAGGCCCTTCGGTCCATCAAACCTGCACCAACCATCAACCACCTATTTTCACTAATCGTACATTTTCTGACATTTTACATTCTCCACACATTTTCCACCCTGATTCTACCACTCAGCTACACACGAGGACAATTTACAGTGAACATTTAACCTACCACTCTTTGGTGAGTGGGAGGAAACTGGAACACTGACAAAAACCCACACAGTCATAGGGAAAACATTCCTACTCCACACAGACATCACCCAAGGTCAGGATCGATCCCAGCTC
>JARFYF010000054.1:17872338-17888787 GCA_030265395.1 Rhina ancylostomus | reverse complement strand
AAAGTGTCCCAGCGGTGGAGTGCACTCTTGCCCTTATGTAATGGTAAGAATTTTGAAGTATGTTCCCTGATGGCTTACTGAATTATTAACTGAACTATACTGGTCCAGGGGAAGGCCCCAGACTGTACATTAATCTCTGTAAGGTTTAAAGCAATCATGTTCTTTTTATGCTGGAAGGGTGCTGACAACCCCAAATATATCAAATTAAATTTATTGATATCCTTCAACTAGGTAATAACTTTAGAATAACTACACAACCTATCCATCTTAGCAAAATACGTAAAAGTATTTCATAACTCACGCTGGCAAAGAGGGACAATTGTAAGAAGTGGGCAAGGGTTTTAAGGTGGTTCGTAGAGGGAAGGAGTGCAGCAAAGCAGAAAGAGTTAAGGAGACACAGCTCCAGAGTGTGGCCAGAGAGGGTTGAAGGTTCTGTCACTGATGGCAATGAAGATCCAATGAGAGACACTCACTGGTATTAAAGGCCGTAGAGGACAGGAATAGAGTTGGCTGAAGATAGACAGGTTCTAAGAGAAGGTCAAAAACTAGGTGAATGCTCCAAAAGGTGGGAAGCCAAGACAAAATTGCAAAAGGATAGGAGAATTGAATCTTCTATGAAATTCTGGGTGAATGTTGAAACCAATGAGGATAGAACAGGAGAGATCAGCAAGAATGATTTTGGACAATCCAGTCAACACTCAGCTAACTTTCTAATTTAACTGGACTCTGTTGACCTTAGCAGAACATACACAGAACTGCCATTTGCTAAATTTAATTGGCAGCACATTTGAGAAAATTGTAAAGGTTGGAACTGGGATCAATCTGCAACTGCAATTTTAAGACAGAATTAGAGCATCACTTAGAAAGAAAAAAAATTTACAGGAGAATGGTGCTATTGCTGCAGTTTATATTAACTGACCAACTAGAATTGTAGAGTAATTGGGACTATCAAGCAGGGGTCACTGCAAATGTAGCCATTCTAAGTCAACTGCTGACAGAAATGCCTACTTGATGCAATTGTGATGATAGCACTAATCAATAACTGCAGTGCAGGCTTATCTTCAAAACTAGTTGTCACTTGTCTAAATTATTCACTGCAACTAAGTGGGGAATTGTTTTACACTGAACTGCTAAAATTACTTTTTCTACTAGGAAGCTGAACATTTTCAAAAGGTGATATACGTTTTCATTTTAAGGCAACATGGTTGCATTGGAGATATGTCTGTTGACGCAGTTTAAAAATGAAGGAGAAAGTGGAAGGAAAAGTGTGCTTAATGCTAAAATAAATTTGGACTTTTTCAGATATTACAGTTTTGAAATTATGTCCATATGCTTAATGAAATTACTGTGTACTGCTTTGAAACAAACAGGTTTAATGCTAACTTTCAGATGGTTAAAAGAACATTGTACATATGGTGATTCCTAGGCTTGTGGGTTCCACGTACTGCTTCAGCAGTGAATTGTGGTTCATTGAGATCTGTGAACAATCTCACAGTAAAAGATTTTTCAAGAAAACATCTATGCTAACAGTCCTCAAAATTCTCACAGTAAAACATTTTTTCAAGGAAACATCTAATCCTAACAGTCCTCAAAACAACAGCTCTCTTCTCATTGATAAATTTGATTTAACATATTTGCAAATGTAAGGTTCATTGTTGGCAGAACCATCTTGTGGGGATGTCTAAATGAGTTGTCAGAAAAGATTTCCACATTCCTTAGAAAAGTGACAGGTATGATAGTGTAAACAGGCTGCAAATTCTTTCTGATTTAGTCTAACTGCATGGGAAAACATCCAGAAAAGAGTTAAATCAAATCTACCTGCACCTTGTAAAAATTCCAGAGTTGCATGATGACAAGACTCAGGTCAGAGTGTTTTGCGTCATTGTCAACTGAAACATTTTTTCTTGACAAGTCCTCTGCAGTGTGAGGTTATTGATCTGTTCTTGCAATGAGGCCCCACTCTTTCCCCTTCTTTCTGATCTTTAAATGCAGTTGCCATTCTTGCACTATCTTATAAACACAGGCTTGAAGTGGTGATACATTGTTTTACCTCATTGGCTCCATCATCCAGGAACATACTCCTCAGGTAGTCCCGTGAAGTTTTTCTTTTTGAGAGCTTTGTCCACCATGCCAATGTAACTGTTGATGATACTTTTCATCTCTATTGTGAACGGATCAAAATCTCTCTGGCGCAGACCGGATCTTTTGAAGTTTCCATCTTTCTGAGTTTCAACACACAACAGTCTGTCATCTGACACCGTGATGTTCAGGAACTCAACCATGCGCTTCAGCTGTGGCAAGAGGTTTCTCTTCAAGTCTTCGTAGTGAACCACTAACACCCGACTGCAATACTTCAACCAATCCAATGTATGGGAGGCCCACCAGGAGGCATAGGTGTTTACAAATTCTGGCCATTCTGCAGAGGAAGGGTTTGAACTATGATCAGTAACAGTGCACATCTGAATGAAGATGCAGAGTTGGTCATGCAGAGTGGTTTTACTACTGGCTTAGTGATTCAGAGGTCCGGGCTACTGATCTAGAGACACAAGTTTAAATTCCATCATGAGAATGGACAATCAGAATAAGTCTGAAGAGGTCGCCTCACTACTGGTGACTATAAAGCTATTGGATTGTTGTAATATCCCGTCTGGCTCACTGTTATCCATTAGAGAAGGGGATATACTGTCCTTACTCAGTTTGGCCTAAGTTTCACTCTAGACCTACAGAGTTCTGGAGGACTGTCACTGTTTTAACTAACCAATCCACCTTCCATAAACTACAAGCTTGTTTTAACCTTGCACCTTGCCTGTACTGTAGCTGACTGTTCTGTGTGTCACAGTGGGAGAAATTAGTATCTATTCAAGAGCCCTAAGCTCATCAGTGTCAACCACTTGTACTCACTGCTGTACATTTAATTCAATTCATTTCAGCTGTTTTACACTAATGATGGTTTTCTCTCTTCTCAGCTCCATCCATGCATCTCTATATCCTGCTCACCCCAATTCTCCAACTACTTCAGGTTCATACCCTTCTGATTTTATGGTCATTTAAAGCCTGACCTTCCACCCATCTTCCATTTCTTTCTCCCCCATACAAAAGTATGTACTGAAAACAAACTGGTGCAGGAACTCAGGCAGCATCTGCAGAGGAACGGTCAACATCTCAGGTTGAGACCCTGCATCAGGATGTGATGCAGAATATTGATGTGATACAACAGCTATCACATCACTTTTGCCTCCCGATGCTGCTCAACCCCTTGAGTTTCTCCAGCAGTTTGTTGTTTTCTCCAGATTCTAGCATCTGTAGTATCTTGTGTCTCCAAAAGTAAAGACCAGCTGCTGTAGCTCTTGATCTCTTATCCTATACCAATCCAGGACTTGTTTTCTCACAGTATCTTTAAAATGAAGCCTGAAAATTAGTCTCTCAGACCAATCCATAGTCGGCTCTCTTAGCTCCAGCAGGAGAACATCATATCCATGGAACATTTTTGCACTAAAGGCACCATACAATCAGAAGATGCTACTGCTGCAAGTTTGGGTCAAAGTGGCTCTCCCCTGAGGTTCCCCTTTTACTCATTTCAGACAGATCCTACCTAGACTTCACTTGACACTTGGGAGATCATCACGCAGCCAGGCACAAGCAGCAGCAGCTGGACTCCATTTCAGACCCAACCTGCCTACACACTGTCACACTATCCAAAACTCCCATCAATCACCGACATGAAAGGCAGCAATCCTCAAAGGTTTACTGTGTTGCATATTACCTGGCATGATGATTTATTTAAAGAAAGTCAACTGCTAGAGCTTTGCAGGATGTACTAATTTACCTTTGCTTTTCCAGTGGCGTTCTGATGCATATCCCAAATGACCAGCACGCTTTCTATTGAACTCTGCCATCAAAGCCTTGTAGGGGTTTCTGATCAATAAGATGGCAGCATCAAATGTTTCTATTTCTCTTTTCCCACTCTCATGAGTTTTTATACAAATGGTTCGGCCGCTTTTCCAGTAGTCCTTTTCCCCTTTGAACCCTAACAGAAAAAAAATAATTAGCACTACCAACTGCGTATTGAACAGGCTGCAAGAAATGAAGAGTTTAAATAATTATACCAAAGTTAGCTAGAAACAATACCTTGAAAGAACATAGATACTACCTAGCCTGACAAATATGGACACACAGTCTGTTAGGTAAATTCAAAATAAAGATGGAAAATGTTGTTGGGACTCAGTAGGTCACTGAGCATCTCTGGAAAGAGAAACAGAGTTAACATTTCAGGCCAAAGATAGCTTGTTGGAATCAGAAAGCAAATGATGTTGCAGAGGCAGTAGGGAAAGGATGAATAGAATATCTCCAAAGAGATGGCAGGGTTATCATGGCAATATGCAATTGATAAAGCCATCTGCTTGATAAGTTAATGAAGGTAGAACAAGAGAACACAAAGCTGTGAAATGCAGATCTGTAGGAAGAGACCAGGGGTCAGGCCATGTTAGTGAAGAGAGAAAAACTGAGACAGCATTACACATGGATGACCCATAGCAGAACTGGTCAGTTCTGACAGAGAGAAAGTGAGTAATCAGAAATTATAGAATTCTATTTCGATGCTGAAAGGCTTCAACATGCCCAGATGGAATATTTGGTGTTGGGTCTCAAACTTACATTGGGCCTCATTACAAGTGCAGAAGGCCACACCAAGGTAGGTCAGAGTTGGAATAGAACAGATAATTAAGCAGCAAGTAAATGAAAGCTCAGGGATATTCCTGTGGGCAAAAAGTAGGAGCTCCACAAATCAGTCAATCAATTTGCATTTGGTTTTTCCAATTTAGAGGAAATCATATTGTGAGCACCAAATGCACTATACTAGATTGGAAGAGGTTCAAGTAACTTGCCACTACATAAAGTCACCTTATTTTATTGGAGAAAGCATCAGAATTTCAAATAATATAGTCCCCTGACTGTAGGCTTTTCTACACATTACTTACCAGACAGGAGGCTAAATGCATATCATTCAATTAGGATTGCTTGAAATCTATATAATTGGATGCAATGATAACGAGAACTCTTACATTTGTGGTGCTTTGGCTTCTGTCGTTTATACTCATGAAGCTCCCTCAGAGCACAAATGCAAATGCACCCAAAAACTATTTGCGCATGGTAAATCTGGGTTTGGCTTTAAGTAAAAAATGTTTTCTAGGCAGTGTAAAATAAATCATTCATACAAAACATTACACTGTACAAATACACGTTTGAATCTGAACTGCTTATTCCATTAGTTTTGAGTGGCAGATTTCATATCAATTTACAATTAAAATTCACGTCAACCATATGCCATTGAATAGCTGGATTTGGTTTTATTTCTCTAGATTGCTAATCAAATAAAAGTTATTACTGCCTCCACAAAGCTAAATATAATCACATAAAGCAGGTTTCTCATAAGTATAACTAACTGAGATTTCTGAAACTGGCGAACAATTAAAAGCTGTAAACATAACTTAATACAAGGTTACTTTACCCATGAGCTTTAGGTCACTAAAACAGATGGCTTTCTAAAGCTAGAACTCTACCGTTCCGTTGTTGGGAAATAGCAAGGTAAGGAATAGCATGTACCTTTGTTATAAAGGGTCCCGTCAAAATAATAGCTTCCAGTGTAGAATCCAGTACTGTGTTCTATCAAATGCCGGGCCCATGTATTCCCAGCACCTGGGAAGCTGGAGAGAGCAACCATTACCTTTGTTTTTGTAGGCAGAAATTTCCTGTCTGTACATCTGGTGTCTGGAAAAGAAATGGGTGTCTGTAAAATCTCAAAGTTCCTGATTTTTTTTTTCTTTTGCCTGATACAGTTTCATTGCAGATCAGATAATAAGTTAACTGGAATGAAAGAAAAAACTGTACATGCTGGAAATCCAAAATAAAAATACAAAATGCTAGAAATACTCTTCATGATGGGCAGCATCTGTGGAGAAAGAGTTAATGTTTCAGGCAGATGCCCTTTCATGACAAAATTATTAGATGCTTCAAGTTCATGTTGAGAGAAAAAAAAATCACAAGTTGAAATCATTTTTGATGATTTGAATGAAGATAGGCTTTCAAGTGTGTGCGGTAGTGTGTTCAGTTCTATTGATTTACCTTTGAAAGCATGTTGTCCTACAAGTACATATTATGCCATTTTTTAATTCCTTGGGAGAAAAATGATCAAATTATTGCATTTTATTAGGCTAAAGATTTTCATTGAATTGTCCCAATGTTCGGAGTAGTCCCTCTGGTGGATTCAAATGCTATTCCACTGTGTAAATAATAAGTGTGAATCAATCTGTGCATGCCTTTTCCATTCCAATCCGGTGAAGGGTTCTCTCATGAATCTTCTTGGAATGGATTTTAGATTCTTCTTTTTGTACCCCACCCCACCGAATCCATTTCGAAATTTTGATTTTCAATTTGGATAATTGTGACTTTTCAAATGTAAAGTCCCAAGTTATAAATCAATCAACTTCTGGTTCCTAGTGTTTTAACTTTACATAAAGTAGCCTCAATAAAAAAAATAAATAAATCAGTCAGCTCATTTATAAAATAAGTGATGCAAATTAGCTTTGTCCACTGGTTGCAATTCTGTAAGCATTCCAAATGACTCTAAGCAGTGTCAGCAAAACGTAACTAATGTTCATCAGACTATTTCAGTCAGTCAGTTAGCTGCCAACAAGTCAGCATTGACTTGGTGGCCAGCTACACTAGTTGTCTATACAGTAATATTTACAGCTATTGGACTTGTGTAGAATTCAGAGGGCGAACACGTAAACTGAAAGATAAACATTTTAATCTTGATTAGACCTAAGACTATCAGATTTGGTTGAAAGAGTTCAAATATATAATGCGTAACTTAATGGAATGATAATTTATACTAAATTAGTGAATGGAGGAGGATCAGGTTGTCAGCCCATGGCCTTCAATCAAAATGTTGGTCCTCTGTTTCCTGCTACCCTACATCGAATGGTTTGTTATCTTATTAGCCTTCAGATTTTGATGGAAATTCTTGTTCCCCTTTTGGATTCTCAGCTGCTTAGTTTCCATCATTGCTTCCATCTGTCAGTGGCATCAGGGACGATACATTCACTCACTGCTGCAGTAGGTGCCTGTCATGCAAGAGTACCCACAATTGTGCCAACATATCCTCTTATCACATTTGAAACTGCAGTGCTCAGATGATCAGAACTGTGCACTCAGCCAGGGATTGACCGAGCATGCAATATTTTCATCTAAGAATGGAAAATTCAATTGATTGGATTAAAAGAAGGTCTGAATTATTTATTGCTAAATAGATTTTTGAGAGTTTTTTTTTCCCTGTCCACATAAATGTTGCTCTATAAATAAAAAATACAGAATGGATCATCAACAGAATATTCCAAGTCAGAATCAACACTCAAAGTGGGTTGCCTTGGAGACAACTAGTATAGCAGATTACCAGGTTAATGCCGACACGTATCAGCCTAATAATGACCAGTGCTGATTAATATGTTGGCTTTAGTGACACATTAACCTGCTTTCACATTCTGATCAGTATCCTCCTTACAATAAATTGTGCAGGTTTCCATGTGTTCTTAAGGCAAAGTTTTTATCTTGTTACAACATGCGCAGGCAGCTGTCTAGTTTTTCAACAACCAAAATATAGATAGTGAGTACTACCCAGCATACACTGCATCTTGGCCAGTACAGAAGAATAACAATCACATACTGTGAACAACAGCAACAAAATGTGAAATAATTATTCACACTTTCTTAAAGACCGCTAGTGTGTTAAACACTCACAGGAAGTCTGTACCCCATTCAAGAGCCACCTCTCAAAGTATTTCAGAAATTAATTTATGTCAATGTGGTCAAAGGAGACCCAATGATGATCCTATTCTAACACACAAGCAATCAGGGAAAAGTCATTTCTAACATGTTCTTTGATTCACAAATGGTGATGCAAACAGGCCTCTGCCATATCCATAGGACAAGGCCCTTGGGATTCTTGTTTGTGTTAGAAGTAGATCTCACCTCAAGGCTGATATTTAGTAGATTTACTAACTCAGCACAGACCAGAGTTCAAACCTTATCCTTTCCTCACCAAAAACATTGATTCAAGTTTTTAAAACAATCCAGAGTGGGGGGAATGACAATCTCAGTCCATGACTGGCACTATCAATTCCTTTTCCACACTGCTTTTACTCTTGGAGACATGAGAGACTGCAACTGCCGATGCTGGTTCTCAACCCAAAACATCGGCCATCATTTTGCCTCCACAGATGCTGCTTGATCTGCTGAGTTCCTCCAGCAGTTTGCTTTACGCTCCTGCTTTTACTGCCCTTTTGTTGACTGGATTTTCCTTAAACTGTTGTGAACTACAACAAATTTAGTCAAGGTATCAAGGGATATGGGGATAAGGCCAGAAATTGGGGCTAGATAGGAATAGTTTTAGTTTAGCTCATGGAGCAGACTCATCGGGCCAAATGGCCTACTTCTGCTCCTTTGTCTTGTGATCTTGTGGAATACAACCCACTATGGATTTTTCCTTTAATATTTTAATTTCATTTATTCTAAACCTAATTTAATAATTAGAAACATATAAACCATTACTGAGGGGGCTGGTTAGTATTTATAGATTTCCTTGTGGTTCTGTCTAGTTAGGTACAAGGCTCCTCATTCTTTTGCTTATGAGAAATATTTAAATTAATCTATGTGATTATGTTTATGTGAATTCTTAAGCATTTAACGCTGGGGAATGGAAACTTTCCATCTGGAGTATTTAACTACAGAAAATAAGCAGCGTCAATCTTAAATTTAGTGAGTATAAGTGCACAATGCAAACGTGTCCCTAATTTGACTCTGCGTGGTCAGTCTTGCTCGGGGAGGTCATGGTCTGCTGTGGGAAATGGTGTAGTCAGTGACCACTTTGAGGTTGGATCTGAAGAGTATTAATGGCCTGAAACTTCCCCTAAAAAGCTGGGAGCTCCACAATGGAAATAGTGAATTTCCTCACCGCAGATTGCTGGTGTATTTTTCCAATTGCACCTTGACATTGGACTCTTCACTGAAGATTTCACAGTTTTTACATAAAGGGAGAAGGGGAGGTACAAGGCAATTTGCTTTATTTTTTAGTGAATTGAACTAATTTAATTTATTTAATCATTTGTAATGTTTTATGGGTTAATGGCTTTGTTATCTTCTAATAATTTATAAAATGGGTTTAATTTTAATAGCTCTTGGATTTTTTAAAATGTGATTGAGGAAGCACTTTGAAAGCTTGGACAGTTGGTTTAGGCCTGGGGATGTGGCTTCAGTGAATTTGCTGATTGGCGCAATTCTGTCTAGTTGAGGACATTGCAGATCAGATCAGCTCAGGACAAGTTTCTTTGTAGAAGCTTCAGCCAGGGACCCACACCAGGTAAGAAACAGTTCAATGGGAAAGCGATTGTGCACTGGATACACTGGACATCCCACTCCATTATTGCAGGCCCTTTCATTGACACAGAAATACTTGACCTAAGTGCTTAATTGCAATACTTACTCCTTGTACTATAAAGGGTTTCAGTTTTCAACATTGTCAATGCTTCAAAATTTGCATGCACAATTAACAAACCAAAGCAAATAAAACATTAAAGAAAGAATCACTGGATTAATCTGAGTAACCTGATGATGTCCAGGGTACATTTAGCTGTATGCTACGAACCTATTGAAAGTCATTTCTATTGCCTTTCAGGTTTCAAAAATCAACATGTCACTTTTATGCCACAGAATGTGATATTCCAGTTTACCTTGAACAGGAGTCTGGTAGATAACACAATAATTCTCATCTCCTAAGAACTCTGTTGTCGTGTCACTTGACAGCCTCCCACAGAGCTGGTCGTTCACAATGTCATGAAGCGTGAAGTGAGTTGTGGCAAATCCACAGTAACATTCTGTCCTTCTGATGACAACGAGGGGAAACTCCTGTCAAGGAAAATTACATGAAATTGTAACATGGGCTCCTGCATCTCTTTTTAAGCTGGTACCCTGCATGTTGCTGTATCTGTGCTGTCAGGTGAGGAAGAGAGCTCTTTTTTCTTGCTGACTGCACACTTAAAAAAAAGGCCAATTATATTATACTACACAAAATAAACAAAATACAGTGTGTATTTGAGATCCTGACTTTCACCTTGGTAAGATTGTTCACACACAGTAACTCCAATGCATATTTTACTGAGTGTTAAAATATTTACGTACCATGCTAAATGAATTTAAAAGCCAAAAGTACTTTGCCAAAATTTGTGTAGAAAACTTTGTCTCGAAATTCATCTTTTGTTAGTGTCACTAAACACGTGTTGTACTATTCCTTTGGAATTTAAATCTATTCACTAAATAGCACATTTAGCACGACTGACAGGGAATACATTCCCAAACAATTTATTTTGCGAAGATAAAGATGTGTCGCAAACTATTAAGTTCAATAATATTTTTTGAACTTTAATGGCTTGGTTCATTGCATTAAGATTCCATTAAAGATGATAGCTTCCAAAATTGATTGCTTAATGTTCTTTTATGATTTTCACTATATAGAATTCACAGTATATTTTGTTTAAAAAAAACCTCAATCAATATTGTCCTGACTCCACTGCCACACTTCCAATCAAGGTTTCCACGTCCCTGCTGGATTTGTTTGCATCTCTCTTTTATTCTGCAAAATACTGTCATTCTTATTAGCTACTCCTGTGAAATCTGCAGTTGGGCCCATCCCAAGCTGCCAAAGATTTCACTTAATGTATAATAATTGTCAGAAAGTTAGTTTGTTATAGATTCCAGCAGCAACCAGTAAAAGATTCATAAAAATAAGCAAGTTTGCCATTCAGCTTGAGCTGTCTAAAAAAAAAGTACCAATTAGCCCCCCCCCCCCAATTCCTGTGTAAATTTTCCTTTCAAGTGTATATCCAATTCTTCTTGGAAAGCAAGTATTGGGTCCATATCCACTGGCACTTCAGGTAATGCATTCCAGCTCATAACAGTCCTCTCTCCAACAGCAAATGCTTACCATAGTCACATTAAGCACTCTGAACTTTTAATCTTTAAGAACCTAACATTATTTCAACTATTAAAATGTATGCAGACTGACAACACTAATATGGGGTACAAGCCTTCTGGGTGGCTTCTCAGTTTAACATGTAAATATGTTGAATGATTCTTACTGAATCAAAATATGAAAAATAACACAAGAAATTGCCCCCATGTTTAATACACAAATATCTATATAATTCTAATGGAGACACGAGAGACTGCAGATGCTGCATATCTGGAGCAACAAACAAAAATGCTGGAAGAATTCAGCAGGTTAGTCAGCATCTATAGAGGGAAATGAACAGTTGACATTTTGGGCCAAGATCCTGAGTCCTGATGAAAGGTCTCAGCCTGAAACATCATCTGTTCATTTCCTTCCATTGATCCTGCCTGACCTGCTGAGTTCCTCCAGCACTTTTGTGGTCACTGTTATATAATTCTAATGTTGCAATAAAGAAATTAGGGAAATAATCCCAAACACAGAGCATCTAAATTCATTATAATATCCTCCTGGTTAAAATTAATTCCAATCAAAGCCAGTTAAGGAACATCTCTGAGCCATCAAAAAAAAACCTCCCTCCATGCTGTAAACACTTAATTTTCGTGACTCAAGATTCAAGGAACAAAAGAAGTCTTGCTTTTACCTTTCACGACTTCAGGGCACTCTACAATAAATGAATTACTTTTAGTATAGTCACTGT
Organism: Rhina ancylostomus; assembly: GCA_030265395.1. NCBI lineage: Eukaryota > Metazoa > Chordata > Chondrichthyes > Rhinopristiformes > Rhinidae > Rhina > Rhina ancylostomus. The sequence goes on along the minus strand of JARFYF010000054.1, from coordinate 17,877,031 downwards.
CAACATGTAGGAAGCATGGCAGACAATATGCACACAATAAACTCTCAATAAGAAATGTAATATTAAAGTAATGAATACTGAATAAATATTAACCAAGACACTGCATACATTTCCCTGCTCTTCTGAAAAAATAGTGCCACCTGGAATATTTTACATCCTTATGAGCAAATAGACAGGGTCTCAGTTTAACATCCAAGCTGAAGGAATACATTTCCGATAGGATAACATAACCCTCGGCACTTCATTAGTGTCTCAGTCTAGATATTTGTGAACATGCATATACAACATAACTTGAATGTATCCAAGCCAGGAAGCTGTACAGCAGGAATGAGAGTCCACTGGAAGATACTGATGGCCAAGGTGGATGTTATTCACACTTCTGTACAGCAAAAAGCAGAAAAAAAAAAGCTTACGTGAAATAAAAACTATGTGCTGAAGGTACCTAGCAGGCCAGGCAACATCTGCAGAGGGAGAAACAGTGTTAACATTTCAGGTCGAAGACCTTTCGTCAAAACTAGAAAAGCTGCAGGAGAACCATGATTTCAACAAGTCAGTGGGGATATTACAGTTTTCCCAAGGTGGCTTTTGAAATCAAGTCTCAAACTCTTCTGGAATTGGAAAAATGCGAAAACAAATTTTTAAGATTGCTTTTCAAGATAGAGTGATTTCTCTTGACCGATCTCAGTCATATTGAAACTAAATTTAATCCTCCATCCACTGCCAATCCAGCTGAGATAAAAGACAGAAAGACTTATATTTACACATGATCTTAGAACATCCCAAATTGCTTGACAACAAATTAGGTAATTTTGAAGTGTTGTCACTTGTGTAGGAAATGAGACAAATTTGTATTAACAAGCATTTTTTATTTTAGTGATGTTAGTTGAAGGAGAAATGTTTGTGAGGACGCTGGGAAGAATTCAACTGTCCTCTTTTGAAACAATGCTGAGCAATCTTTAAAAGAGCTGTCAGTGCCTTTGTTTCCTATCTCAATCAAAAGAAAGCACTTCTGGTTGCTGCCTCTTTTTTTGTCTTGTACATTCCCTTAGGATCGAGGATGTCTCGCTTCCATTTCCAGTTCTGTAGGTTCCAACATGATTGTTGAGGGTAATGTGGGACCCACTGATTCTACCACAAGCATCTTTTCTGCCATTTATGCTGGGCTTTTTTGTGCACCTGACATATTAACAAAGTTCTCAGTGCCAACCAGAATGCTCCTCCTCCATTTTGAGAGCTGACGAGCTAGGTCAGTGCGAATGTCTCATTTTGTTTTTACAAGGAGGCTTTGAACTTTTTACTCAGTCTGGCTGGTCATCTCTTGCTATGATGGAACTTCTAAAAAGAGTGTCTGTTTTGAGAGCCTGGTGTCAGGTGTGAGAACTATGTGAACTCCCCATTGGATCAGATGGAGTATAATTAAGGCCTCAGTACCGGGGACATGAGCTGGCAGAGGATGTTCACATTAGTGGATTTGGAGGATTTTTACAGGCTGCATTGATGATTTTTCTCCACTGTTCTGCTTGCTGTGGGTAATCCAGGTCTCAGAACACACAGGAGGGCAGGGATCTCTGTTACCCAGCAGACTGTGTGCTTTGTGCCATGTTTGAGGTCTTGATCTTTAAATACTATTTTGCTTAGACTGTCAAAGACTGTGCTAGTGCACTGAAGGTGATAGTAAATTCCACCAGGGCTGCTGCCTTCACTGATAGGTAACTCTTGAGATTTGGAAAAAGAGACATTTTTCAAGAGCTTGAATATGGACCTTTATTGTTGTGGTGGTGTTCTATAATGGCGGAGGGCCTTTGCTTTGCAGACGTCAAGTGTCAGGCCCATTCTCTTGTACGCTTCAGTAAACAAGCTGAACACAATAGTAGCGTAACAATCACACAGTCAGTTGCCACAGAACAGATTTTATGGCCTGCAAGTTTCAGTTACCCTCTGCTTTTATGCTTTGGTTCACGGAGGGAGTTCACAACGTGCACTACTTAATCCCTTTATAGGTTTTCTGCAAAATTGTCAGCAGCGGCATTTGCAAGAAAAATAAGCTGAAGGTTGAAAGCACTCACCCCAAGGAATTCAACTGACCTCGGGGCACATTTGCAATCAAACATCTACTTTGGCGTCAGAACCAACAGATAAGAACTGCTGAGACAGGAGCATGTCAGTTCACAGTAATAGAGTGGAGTCTCCTGCAAGATATCAATGTTGAATTCCAAACTAACTGGCAACAAAAGAAACCCTCAGTGTACAGTTACCTTGGCCATGTGTGCTTTTTATCCACTATGAATTATTTTTGAGAGCATATAGGTTTTGCAATGCTTTGAACTGAAAAAAAGCAAATATCATTTAACCATTAATTCAAAAGGTATCCTTCAGAAAGGCAGAAATCAAACTAGCAATGTGAGATTCAACCCTGGTTTACAACATTTAGAAACAGATTTCAGTTCCTCTGCGTCTCTGCTTCTATTTTGCACTAGTCTCTAATACTGGTGACTTATTGCTATTAACCGAATGGGAACATAAAAAATGACCAGTAACCTGGCAACAATGGAACTGCTAATGGAATTTTAATTTCATTCTTAATGCCACCACTCAGAGGTATTGCATCTGGAATCAAAATGCAGCAAATTCCTACAGACACGATAGGTTCAAAGAAGCTTTTTTTTACCCACTTCTGATCCTACGCTTTACTTTAAATGTCCCACATGTTAGATTAGGCAGTCATCCAGTTACTGTTTAGAAAGAAACAAGATATATGGATGCTGGAAATCTGAAATAAAAACAAAAAATGCTGAAAACACTCAGCACGATCACATAAAATTGAAAGATTATCCATCAGATATACCATTTCCTTTTTTTGAAACAATATAAACATACTACCTACATGTTCCTAGAAATAAATTAAATTAAGGACAAACATGTTTCTGTGCATCACCAAATAAAGGAATGAACTTTTGAGGTTTTGGATAAATGTTAAATCATCAGTACATGCAACTTCAGAATTTATGTTTCATTTCTGCACTTTGTTGGGGATCCATCTTACCTCGTCATTCACTTGGAAAAAGTGGGTGAATGGGCAGGGAGGTTAATGGAACAGAAAGGATGTGAAAATGGAGTAGTGAATTAAAAATAATTCTTTCCTGTATTATAATTCCAATAGATTTTGCATAAATGCACACCTTAAAAGGAGATTTAATTGGATATTAGTATTAACTCTGAGGTGCAAATTCCTACAGCAGGGATGCAGATATATTTAACTATACATAGATTATTTTGGCAATCACTAATCTCATACTTTCCTACCAAGGTCTTGCAATTTAATCTTCAAAGACGTTTTATGTGGCAGAAATAAATTAAAAGCTAATTTTTTGCTTATGGAGAGAAACCATCCTATCCCATTAATAGTAACATGCAGAACATTTCAGTATCAAGAATTGCATTAGTATTGACACATTCTGCAAATACTTCAGAGGCAGCAATGATCACAGACAAACTGCAGAAAGGTGCACAAGCAATTGGGTAATAGTTGTGGGAGATTTAACTTCATAAAATTTGACTGGAAGGGCTTAGATGAGGAGGAATTAGTAAACTTTTCCAGGAAAGTTTTTTGAGGTAATATGTAGATGAGGTAATACTAGAGAAGGGGCTTTCTGGATTTAATCTTGGGAAATGGAACCAGGAAAATGGTGGAAATATCAGTAAGTGGACATTTTAGGAACAGTGATTATCATTCTGTAAGCTTCAGGGAAGACGTGGAGAGGGATAGGATGGTCTGCAAGCTCGGATCTTAAATTGGGGGAAGGCCTATTTTCAAAAGCATAAGGCAAGACCTGGTAAAAATGGACTGAGTACAGCTGCCTGCAGGTAAAATTACATCAGATAAATGGGAGTCTTCTAAAGGGGAGACAGTGCGAGCTCAGAGCAAACATGTTTCTGTGACAGTGAAAGGCAAAGACAACAAGATTAGAGAACATGAGATGACAAGAAATGCTAAGGAACTGATGGGAAGTAAATAGCATGGCAGACAAGGAAACTGAGAATGGGACAGTCTCTTGGAAAATATAGAGAATGTAGGAGAGTACTTAAAAAGGAAATTGAGGGCAAAAAGGGACCATGAAATATCATTGGCAGAAAAAAAGGTAAAGCCCAAACCATTCAGCAAGAGTAACCAGGGAAATTCTAGGTTTCTTAGGGACCATAGGGGCAACCTTTGAGTGGAGTCAGGGGATGAGTACTGAATACTTCACGTCTGTTTTCACTGAGGAAAACTCATGGCAGAGGGAGAGTTCAAGGCAAGGCACAATGATGAATGACACCCCAGAGTATGTTAGCATGAGGAATGAGGAAGTACTAGATGTCTTGGGATGCTTAAAGGCTGATATATCTCCAGGGCCTGATTAGATGTAACCCAGGCTACAATGCAAGGCGAGGGAGGAGATTACTGGGGCCGTAATGGACATTTTTGCATCTTTGTTGACCATGGGTAAAGTATCAAATTACTGGAGGAATAGCAAATGCTTTTTCTTTTATTGAAGAAGTCACAGATAAGCCAGATAACTACAAGCCAGTGAATTTTACATTAGTGGCAGGGAAACTATTGGAAAAAAATTCTAGGGGACAGGATTTCACTAGGAAAGTCAGGGATTGATTAGGGATAGTCAGCATGGCTTTGTTCGTGGAAAATCCTGATTCA
>JARFYF010000054.1:17798440-17808888 GCA_030265395.1 Rhina ancylostomus | reverse complement strand
TGAAGGTGAGAGGGAGAAAGTTTAAAGAAGATGTGAGGGACAAGTCTTTTTACACAGAAAGTGGTGGGTGCCTGGAACGGGCTGCCATGGGGAGTGGTGGAAGCAGATACAATAGTGGCATTTAAGAGGCTATTAGATAGACACATGAATATGCAGGGAATAGAAGGATATGGATCATCTGTGGGTGGAAGAAATTTAGCTTAATACAGCATTGTGTTCAGCACAGACTTTGTTGGCTGAAGATCCTGTTCCTGTACTGTACTGTTTAAAAATCTATTGATCTTAACCTTGATTATACTAAACAACTGAGCACTTACATCCCTCTGCTGTAGAGAATTCCATACCCACTGCTTAAAGAATTTTCTTATCATCCCAACATTACATGGTTGACAAGATATCCCAACACCATAACTTTTGGAAATGCAGTTACGTGCGACATGTAAATGGTGTGGTCAGTCTTCACACAGCAAACTCTCAGTTACCAAATCCCTTCGGTGGGGTTGAGGCATAGCGTCATACAGCAAGGAAACAGGCCCTTCAGCCCAACTCGTCCATGCCCACCAAGTTGTCTACTTGAGCCAGTCCTGTTTCCCCACGTTTGACCCATATCCCTCCAAACTTTTCCTATCAATGTACCTGTCCAAATGTTGGAAAGGGGGTAGAATGTTGGTCAGAATCCCAGGACACTTCCTTGCTCCTATTGCTCTGTGACGTTATACAATTCCCCTTGCATACAAGAGGCATCCTGGTTTAACACCTCAACTGAAAGGCAGTGCCGTCAATATAGACAACAAATACCACTGAGCCACAATCTCAGGTGATCTGTCTGAAAGGGGAAGTTAAATAAGTGCATCTGTGGCCAGTACTTCAACAATGTACACATTGAAATTACAAACCCATTATCAATGACAGTTCATCAACAAGAGGCAGGTGAAAGTACAAGTCATCTGGCTTGTTTTTCAGGAACTCAAGTGCAGAAGTTTATTTCACCTTAAATCAGGCATTTCCGAGCATTTCAGTTGTTTTAAGTTATTTAATCTCCTGTACCTACCCAAATCCGGGGAGTCAAGCTGAGAAATCTACACTGACAGTCCCATGTGATACTGGGGAAGTGCCACACTGTCAGAGGTGGATGTGATCCTTTCTATCCTGCTTCAAAGGAGAACAGAAAGTGCTGGATTTTTGAATAATAAAGGATTGGAGGTATACTGGTTAATACAGGAGAGTGATTTCTCAGGTAACAGATCAGCCACAATCTTATTGAATGGTAGAGCAGATGCAAGGGACCAAATGGTCAATTCTGCTTCTATTTCATATATGATCATTGCTCTCCAAACCAGTGTTTAATTCTCAATCATTGGTATTGGTATTGGTTTATTATTGTCACTTGTACTGAGGTCTAGTGAAAAACTTGTCTTGCATACCAATCGTACAGGTCAATTCATTACACAGTACAGTTGGACAAAGCACATTGGATCACTGACAGTCATTTATGGCGTTCCACATTAACTGATACGTGTGCAAACATCCCAAAATTGCTTTCTGTTATAACATCAAACAATGAGACTTTTGCCTTCATTACTACCACAAAATCTGACATACACTTTGTGGAAAGGTCAAGGGCCAGTAGTTGTACGCTTGCTTCTGAGTCAGGAAACCACGGCTGCAATGCCCACACTCGAGTTGATTTGGACACAATTGTATCCGGCAACTGAATGAGGTGCTGATTATCTGACACACATCTAAGCTGATGCCCAACCTCCCTCTCAACTGCATACAAACAAAAAAATCTGTTGTCACTATTTGAAGAACACAGATGTTCTCCTGATGTTTTGCAGAAAAATTATACTTAACCAACATAACAAAAAGATTTTGCTGTGTGGAGTATACAGTTTCATATGCCTTTAAGAACAAAAATATGTCACACATACTTTCTCTCTATCCAAAAGGGTAATCTTGCTGGGCCAGGCTATCTTAGAGCTGAGAGCCATGATTCTTAGTAGCATTAGAATATCACATGATGCACGTGAGGCACAGGGCCATCCCCAAACAAGCCCAACCCACAAGACTCTTGCACACTGCCAAATGTACAGATCCCAGTTTCACTGATGGAGTTGGTCCTCTGAGTATACCAGGTTGGTCTACCACTGAATTACTTGTGGAGTCCAGCAATGGAGCAATGAAGCCTGATCTTCTGCAGAATTACTCTTGGTGGGGGAGTAGAAGGGGAAACAAACATCACCTCTCTGATCTTACACCAGGTTAGACCAAGTGCAGGATCCAAGGATCCAAAACCCCATTTCAAACCCCTTGCTTCTCCTTCCCCACTATGCTCTCATCTACTTCCATCTCTTAATCATTCCCTTTCCCAAAATACCAACCACCAACTCCCCAATCCTCCTCATCTCTCCGCATCCCTGTCCACTACCCTTTCCCTTCCCACGTCCTTCTCTTCTCCCCTCCCTCTTAACACGTCCCTTCCTCAATTTCCCTCTTCACCTTCCCAGTTCTTTTCCATTCTAACTCCTTAGAAATAAATTGGTAGATTTGGAGTAACCACCTCATTTGGGATTCTCTCACCCCATTCCCTTCCTCAGGACAAAGGGGACTGCCCTTAACTTTATTAAGATTATTTTGCTGTAGCATAATGTATTTCATTTATGTTTTGTAATTTTTACTTAAACTATAGAACTTCTTGTTTGAAGTTATTTTCTTCAGTTTTGGAAGTTTTTGAAGAGTTTGACATTTTAAAACCTACTAAAATTCTTCACAAACAGCATTGCCTGGGGCAGTGTTTGCTGCCGTCAGTCTTCAAGGCAGTTTGGGGATGGTGCATCTTTGCCTGCACACTTCAACAGGCCCTGCTTACTGGGCTCTGAGGTGCATCAGAACAGTGAGATTGAAGCTGGCCCAATGCATCAAGACCCAGCTAAGTATAAATGTAGGAAAAAGATGGGTGCAAATCACGTCATGAGGAGCTGACCCTAAATCTTCCTCGTGGTTTCCCTCTTAAGATATTCCTATTTATTAGCTGACTCACTCTTAGTGAATATCAGTTTGACTCCTTCCAAAGCATGAAGCAGGTTGCTGAATGACAATTAGTAAAATAATCATTATCCGCTATGAGATGCAATAATCTATTAAGGTAATCAGAGGAAATAAAAGGTTTCTATAAGTTGCTGATTAATGATCAAATACATAACAGTAAATGGTATCAGAGTGTCTCATAAAACAACCTTCACCACATCCACAATAGTTATTTAAAATCAAAAGTTATTTTATTAAAATCCAACATTTGAAAAAAAATGTCTGGTCTGAACACCTGTCAGAAGGCTTGTACAGATGATGATCTGACTTCTTCAGGCATGCCTGTATATTTATAAGTCACGAGATCTTAGTATCTCCTCGTGACTTACTTGGTTCCAGAAATCAAATCCATGGTTGCTAATAACATACATCCATTTCAAACACAGGTTTAATGTACGAATTGCTTTCCTGTTTTATTAAAGCCTCATACTGCATATTATCTGCATTACACAATACGATGTTTTTTTCATATGATAATCATTTATGTTTGGGACCAAATGCTAGCAGACAGAATTGAAAAATGTCCTTGGATCAACAAATCCATTCTTCCCAAATACCACGTTTAACCGACCAAGGGCTCAGGGGGAAGACTGTGCATAAATGTTTGAGAGTAATTAAAGAAATCTGTGAATCATCAATCTTAGAAACCTTGCTATTCATTTTTTTCTGACTGCCCTCCACTGATAATGTCCCATTCCTTTGCCCTCATCAATACATGAGATGTCACAGTCCATGCACGTAATGGATTATTTTCTCAGATTCTGCGATTATAGTTCTCCAATGTGCAATATTCAACTGAAACCATAAACTATAACCAATAAAAATTAACAACCAGTGATAAACAGAATGCCTGGTGTATTGTTGAATGCACTGTCACTAAATGGACTACAAATCACTTCTTCAGTGAATAAATGCAGTGTTTTAACAAATGAAGCACAGAGGTATGCAATAGGTCCCTCAAACAATCTTTCCTTCACCTGAATGCTGGTATCTTCCAAAGCTTCACTCTCGATGAACGAGATCATATACTGCTGATGATTGGTCAAAGGCTTCTCCTGAGATGGCACTGCATTTGCTGCAATTCTTCACAACTTTAAGCTACCATTTTCCCCACTGCTACTTGCAGTGGTGTCCGACTACTCTACTCATTTTTGAATGTGTAATAATTGTATTCATTTCATCCTTGCCCTTCGTCCTTGCACTTTAAGTCCTTTAGAAGGGTGCACCAATGTATTAACACATGGCTATACCTTTGCCTGGCTTTGTAAAATTCATTCTCGCAGAATTCACATTTACCATCCATCCCTGGTTTCTCCAACTGAACATTTCAATGGGCAAATAACCAACCATGTTGGTCTGGGACTGAGTCACACATAAGCCACACTGGATACAGGCAGCAAATTTCCCTCTCTAAAGATTAATGAATAATTCACTTACATGCATCATTGTCACTATTTTTTTTGTTTAAAAAAATAGTGACGTTTAGGAAACTCAAACTGCAATAGTGGCTTTTGAAGTCCTGTTTACTGGAGTTTTGTTCTTGTTCTTTGGGTTATTAGTTCAGGAACATTACCACTTTGTTCCCATTCAGTTCACAGTTCACAGAACAACTTTAAGTCTTGGTTCCAAATCCTTCTATTGGTCAACCACAAGTTAATTGAATCGTCAACTAGCTGGCTCATTTAAGGTCCACCATCTCGATGCCTAACACTCAAAATGGCCATGTGCACTTTTCTATTTGGGAGTTCAAATTCCTATTTTGTATTGAGAGTTTTCTGGCTTTTTTTACTTATAAGAAACTTTGCACACAGCTGGATAGAGAAAGTGTTTATCATGATGCGAGCCTGCTATTTTCCTGTAAACTAATAACAATTAAACCTTTATTTGAAAGCAAAAGCAACATACCAGCCCATGAATTTTAAAAGAGTACTAAAAGGTTAAATTGTCTGTTACATAAAATTGTTTCTACTTCTCTAGTTAATTCCTGATCGTTCCTCAGCCCAGAAAAAGTCTTGAGACTTCAACCCATATTATATAGAGCCAACCCAACAGTGCATTAATTGGTTCTCTCCTTTTAAAGGGATATCATAGATGACAAGTTCATGAACCAGCAATTGTGTACAACGAGGCTTAAAGAATCATTTCCAGGTTTCAATGTTATGGTATTTTACAGCCTATTACATTAAACTTAACTGAAGGTTATTAAAGGTCAAATGATTTCAAACCATGTTGTGTACCATTTAAAGTGCCTCAGCATCAAGGGTTCACAGGTCAGAAATATATTGACGAGGGAAAATTGAACACTGGCAGTGAATCTTCCGAGCAAGTTGAGATTTCTTCAATCCAGATAGTGCATCTTAGGAAGAGCTTAAATATGTGTGCTGCACTTAAAGGTCTATTGTCATTTCTGGTTACTATAAACAAATCACTGTTTGAATGAAATACTCCCTATAAATCAAAAAATGACAGATTCTTTAACCCTTCAGATCTGTGGTACACCTGCAGAAAGTTCCAGATCTCTGCCATAGTTTCCCCCAGCAATTGTAATTTTTTTCCCCTTGAACTACTTGTGTGATGGATGGAATAGTAGTGTAGCTGTAGAGTTCCTGCCTCCTCACACCTCCAGCAATTCCAGTTCAGTCCTAATCTACAGTGCTGTCTGTGTGGAGTTGGCACATTCTCCGTGTCTATGTGTGGATTTCCCTAGATACTCTGGTTTCCTCTTGCATCCCAAAGACATTCAAGTTGGTAGATAAATTGGCCACTGTAACTTTCTCCTGGTGTGTATGTGAATGGTAGAATCTGAGAGGAGTTGATGGGAATGTGGGGAGAACAAAATAGGATTAGTGTAAATGGATTCTTGATGGGCAACATGTGAGCCAAAGGACCCACTTCCATGTTACGTGACTCTGATTCTATTTATTCAATCATCTTGTGAGGAATGTTGTATCTACCACCGTATCAGACACCACACACAAGTACTTCATATAATTTGAGGTCTGCGTTATTTGGACATTTGGGGTTGGCAGTTTTTTTTACTCATGTCTCCTACAGGCATTCAGACCACGGTTTATACCACACTGCTTCTCCAGGTGAAGCATCTTGACCTGGCATATTTTGAACCCATATTCACACAAACTGAAAATTTTATTAAAAATTGATTGTTGTATGTCACATCTTCTATGGGATGAGAAAACTTAGATTGATTCTATTGAGACACACAAGGTTTTGCTACTTCTGCCCTTCAACCAACTGAAGAATGTGCCCAATACAATCATTAGAACAAATGTAGGAAGCATCTACACACAATGCAATGCCAGATTAATCAAATATCACAAGTTAAATTCTCTGTATTTTGATAACAATTAAAACAATAAATAACAAACTCAACCAATTTTTTTGATCCAAACATAAAATGTCATTGATATTTCAGTCTTTAATTTAAACTTGGAAGTTTTGACCCACATTTAACAAATACATAGATGTCTAATCCTTAACTAACCAGAGATCTCCTATCATATAATTTTTATAAAGGTCAATATTGAATATTAACAAACCATCATATCAAGACAAGAGCTCATACTCTTCAAAGATTTTGTAATTTACTACCAAGTTTTTACTGGGGAACTGATGGAAATGTAGGGAGAATAGGTTACAATAGAAATTAGAACAGAATGGGATTGTTCCATGAGCCAGTACAGACTTGATGGGCCGAACAGGCTGCCATCTGTGCCATAAGGAAATAACAGAGAAGAAATGGCATTGAATATAGTGTGTCATTGCTAAAAGTTACAGTCAGCTAGGCTTCCAACATCTCAATTATGGGCTGTGCATAGATGATATCTTTGGCAAAATTAATTCTGCAAAATCAAAAGAATTACTCTAGGATCCAAATCACCAGATTCCCCAAGGTAAAAATAATTATTTAACATTCTCCTCTTAATGCTGAGCTATGTCATATTGCTATTAATAATAAAGCATTTCAAAACATCTCACTTTGTGTGAACAGCAACTTCAAATAGTACTAGTCATGCTGTTTAAAAATATCAATAGTATTAAAATCCATTGTCAATCTTTACAGTAAAACCACTTGTGCATTAATGAGACTAAACATGTATGAATAATGAAAAGTGCAATTATGAGGAATGTGCATACTAGACATCAAAAGGAACTGCAAGTGAAAAAAAACTTTCTCCCCCAGTCTTTCTTTATGTTAAAAATATTGATTATGTATTTACTGTAGAAGCAGTGTCAAAAATATTCCATATGTTAACACATTACATCCATAAGAGCTGCTTCAAGCAAGTTTCAGACAATGCTTAAATGGAAAAGTGAAATATGTGAGTTGCATTGATCGCTGCCTATTATATTAAAAGATACAGCTAGTATTTCATGTGGGAATGCTATCTTTTTTATTTATAACTTGCATTGCTTTAGGCACATTTGAATTCACAAAATTTATTGCTAAGCCACAAAAAGCTGCTATAATGAAGAGCAGGTCAATAGCTGGCTCCTGAGCGATCTGATTGCCAAACCCCAGGCCACACATTTTTATTGACCAACATAAAAAGCTCATTGTGTGGTTGCTGTTGTGTTCTGTAATAGATTCTACAGAATATATGAAACCCCACCCTCCCTAACTTTTATACTAAACAAAAATCCAAAAAAACCCACAAGAGACCACAAGGAGCTCTCTCTCACTCTCCATCTCTCTCACTTGCCAACTGCAGGTTGTTCTTTTCAATCAGGTTTCCTATAAAATAGACTTGGAAATAAAGTCTATTCTCTCTCAACAGAAACATGTTAGATCATGAATAGCAGGACTTGACTGTCTTTAAAAAAAAATCCATACCTGTGAAAATCACAGTCAAGCTGTAAGCTCAAGATGTTAACTCCTTCATGACCGCACACCTACTTTGTGGATGTTTTGACCAAAAACACCCTAATAAAACACTACCTTGTTAATTAAAAGGCATCAAACGCACAGTGGCAGTACAGAGTCACCATCAACATGATAAATAAAATGTTAATATTATATTTTCTCTTACACAGTGTCATGGGGTTCACTGCTAAATGAACAAAACAACGAATAAAAATAACTCCAAGAAGCTACGTTATTAAAAAAAGCCTAGAAATATAAAATCAGCCATTAGATTTAAAGTGAAACATAGTTACACTGTTGCAAGTGTGATTTTCTGAATGCAACATCAAACCAAGGCCTTGCCTGTTATACGAGTCAGACTTGTGATCTCATAGTACTGTTTTAAAGATGAGCAGGGGCGAGTTATCTGCAGTGCTCTGGCCAATATTTATGCCTCAAATAATACAAAATAAATAAATTATCAGGACATTATAACATTGTGGGAACATGTTGTGCCCAAATAGACAGCCACCTTTCCTAGAGACTAATTAGTTGGTTGTAAAGTATTTTGGGGTAGTCTAAAGCCTTGAAAAAGCCACTTTATAAATGCAAGTCTTAATTTACTTCTTTCAGGTTTCAAGGCTATAGTCTTGTTCTGGGATTCAGACAACTGTCAGACAAATCGTTCAATTAAATGAAATCAAAGCAAAAATAAAACCTGCAAATGGTGGAAACCTGAAATAAAAACACAAAATTCTGAAAATGGTAAGCAGATCAGGCAGCATCTGTGGTAGGAGAGAGAGAAAAACAGAGTCAATGCTTCCAACTAATGACTTATCAGCACAAATATTCTGATGAAATATTATCAACCTGAAACATTAAATAGAACATTACAGCACAGTACAGGCCCTTCAGCCCACGGTGTTATACTGACATTTTACCCTGCTCTAAGATCTATCTAACCCCTCCCTCCCACATAGCCCTCCACGTTTCTGTCACTGGGGTTTTCTCTCATCAGAGATGTATGATTGTTGAATAGTTCCAACATTCCCCGTTTTATTCAATGAAAACGTTGTGTTGTGTTTGAGAAACCAATGAACTCCCCACTTTATTTCTACCACTTTTACATTATTTTCTCTTTAGTCCTCAACCTTGTGGCATGTGCCACTGCTTATTTGAAAGCACAGGAAGACAACATGCTGTGGGGCTCAACCAATGTTGCTCTGCAGGAGAGTGGATAGGGTTGACAGCTGCCACTTTTCTGGGAAGCATTTTTCTGTCGAATGCTGTCTTCACGGGACTCAATGAGATCAGGAACCACCAACGCATGGCAATGAGCTCAAGTTCCATCACTTGGCTATTCGTCATTCCTATTTACATTGGCAGTATTGCCTTCTGTACATGATTTATTGAGGAAATTCTCACAATAAAAGATTTTTCTTAAAAATTATAGATATAATTAATGAACAGAAATGACAATTTCCACATATTATCAAGGGAAGCTTCAACCAATCAGAATAGTACAATTCAATCTTTACCAATTAACTTTTAATATTGATTAATGACGTATGCTTCAGACAACAGTAATATTAACAATTAAATGATTTAAGAGAAGGGATAACTAACTACTTGCTAAGCTCCCTGAAAGTTTCTAAAAACCTTCTCGAAGGCCTCGCGTCCAGAAATGAGAGAGGATGGAGGTGAAGACAAATCAACATTGAAATCATGGCATCAAATCATATTTATCCTCAAAATGCAGCCGAAAAGAAATTTGGTGATTGAAGGAAATGGTCACTGAACTGAATAAGCTTATTTAAAAAAACACAGACTCAGAAGTTATGTGCATTTGCATATAGCCGTTCAGACAAATGTAATGAGGTGATCATGAAAAGCTAAAAAGAACGTTAGATACAAAAGTAAACTTCCTCAGATCCTTCCCCTGCAGCAGGAGCTGGGTATGGACTGAGCCTGCACTGGGAAAACACTGCCTGTAATTCTCTGACAATCATTTGCACAAAAATGGGTGTGGTAATGCAGTGGCTGTATTACAGACACAATAATTCAGGGAACGTACACAAGTCTCGCTACTGCAATGCATGAACCTATATATTTTTTTTAAAAAGTGAACATGAATGAAGAGTGACCATATAACTACAAAATCTCAACTGATTCACCAGCATCCTTTAGTGATGGAGACCTGTCATTCTCACCCAATGTAATTATACACATCTCCACTCCCTTGACAAGACAGTTGTCTCTCAACCTGCCTCCGAAGTGGTCTGGCAATTCACTCATTTGTATCAGACCACGTTAAATGGTGCATCACTCCACCTTGTCAGAGGTACTAGAGACAGGCAATAAACCTTAGCCTTCACTGCTCCACAAGTGAAATTAAAAAAAAATGTGAACTACTTCATTACAAGCAAGGACTCAGAAAAAGGTGCTTTTTTCAACCAATCTTCAGAATAAAAAGCTTCAGAAAATATGGCAAAACAGAATA
>JARFYF010000054.1:17766100-17782703 GCA_030265395.1 Rhina ancylostomus | reverse complement strand
CTACTTTTCCTTCACCCGCCCTCCCCCCTTATAGTTCCATCCTCTCATTACCCTTCCCTTATCTGGTTCCACATCACCTTCTAGCCTGTCTCTCCCTTTGCCCTTCCCTCCTCTCCTGGCTCCATTTACCAATATATTTACTTTTCTTTCCTTTTCTGTTTCCACCTATCACCCACCAATCTCTGTCTCTAAACGTCCCTCTACCTCATCTGGATCCTTCTGCCCATTGTTCTCCACCTGACCTGGATCCACCTATCATCTACCAGCCCCTGTCTCACCTCTCCCTCTCACCTCTTTATACTGGCTATCTTCCCTTTATACTCTCAGTCCTGTTGCAGGGTCTCAACCTGAAGTGCCAACCACCTCTCTGCCTCCACAGATGCTGCCTGAACCACTGAGTTCCTTCAACAGTTTGTGCTTTGCAAATTATAGGTTGGACCTCAGCTAGAGTATTATGTCCCGTCCACGCACCATGCTTTGGGAAGCATGTCAAGGCCTTGGAGAGGGTGCAGAGATATGCAAGAATGGAACTAGTGACTACAAGACTGATTAGTTAAAGGGAATAATGGGTTCAATGGCCTCCTGTATGATTCTATGAATCCATTGCTGTATTTCCAAATCAAATCATTAATTACTCCCATAACTGCATAAGAATCCCATCTCAGTGTGAACTATTTAGCCCATACAAATCTAGCTTCACATATCAATAGTTTCCATTTGTATATGGAGTGTTGCTGAGTCTTCTCACCTATCATATATAACCTTAGATATGAAACACCGCATTGGTTTCTACTTAAAAATGCTTCGCATCCATTACAATACATATCCTAGAAATTTAAGTAAAATACAAAAACTAACATCAATTTACATTTCTGTGAGAATGCAGTGACAAATTTATAGAGCACAACAATATTACAAAGTACATTGAATAATTTGCATCACTTAAAGAAAAATTTGTGCGGCATACTGAAATTAAAACATCATGATGAAAGCTTGAAGTCCACTTAACCTGACAGTAAAATAGTCAAGTGGCAATATCCAGAGAATTTTCGCACATTAGTTTTCTTCCAGTTTACCATGTGTGTCACTGGATTGTTACTGAATCTTCAACCAATGAACCAATTGAAGAAGGTTACAGTTTGACATAAAAGCCAGAGTTGTTGGAATTGCGCAGCAGGTTAGTCACAGTTTGTAATGGTAAAGTGATGGTTATGTTTGGAGCATGCACCAAGAGACAATAGTTGTATAACAAAAAAAAGGGAGAAAAAAAGTAATGGATAGATCAATCATAGAGATGAAGTATTATGTCAAGTAACTGGAAAAACTGCTAAATATAAAATAGTAACCTAAAATACAGATACTCCACACGATGATGCAGAGAAAGTTTTAGTACATCTACACTTCTTTTAAAATTCAGTCTGATAAGGATTCACACATAAAACATTGTGGTCAGGGGCATTTAGAACATTTTCCAGTTACCAGGATGAATGCTGCTCTAACAGCACTCAAGGAACCTGACACCTTAAAGGACAAGGTAGCAAATGGCTCCCTAATTACCACTTTAAACATTCAGTCCCACAGGCTCACTGTAGCTTTAGTATGTATCAACTTTTAGATGCACTGCAACAACTTACAAAGACTTCTTCAACAATACCTCCCAAACATGTAATCTCTACTACCTACTGTCAGAAAGCACCAAGAGCTTGCTTGGCTGGCAATGACAGGGGCCTTCACAGTCAGATTCTTTCTGCACAGACAAAATACTATTGCCGATGTACACTGCCCTCAGGAGAGTTACGACTGTTATGTACCTCTTTGCAGACCGTGCATTTGCTAAGAGGGTGTGGAGAAGGATGCAAGGGTCCTTGCTTCCATTCATCCCAAGCAGCTGCGTAACGGAGGACTCCTTGATCTACAGGCTGTTCCCAGGAACACTCACAGAGACAGACATCATGTTCTGCTGAAAGGTCATCAACTCAGTAAAAGACGCTCTTTGTTTTGCCTGAAACATGCTGGTCTTCCAGCACAGTGGGATGTCCATAGGGAATGCTGCAGTCCAGGCTGCAGGAGTATGTGCTGAGGGATGTGCTGAAGCTTGGAGCAGCCAATGCACAGGGTCTGTGGGGAAGGACCACCACTGTCTAGTCTCCTTCCACTACCGCTCATAGAGGGGCTGAGTCGGGTGGGGAAGTCTGTCAAACATTGAAATGGGGTATCACCCCAGGTGGCCATTCAAGTGGCAACAGTGCTATGGTTTTTAAAACAGTTAACACTACTGAATGTATTGAATGCAAAATGTTTTGCGCTGTTTTTTATTCTTTAGTGTATTTTTTAAATTACGTATAAAGTTTATTTTGAAATAAAAGATGCACAATGGCAGTAGGGTCAAGGGGACATCGGCACTTACCAGCTTCCCTCCACATAGATGTTCAAGTAGCTGGCTCATCAACATCTTCGTAAGTGATGGCCATTAAATACTGACCATGCAAGTCCTATCCATATCCCTTTACAAGGTTGTGGGTTCACTCTGGAGGCAAATTGTTTGAAATTATTGAAGAATAAATTTTAGTGCTAAGCTAAAATGGTTCAATGAGCCTGCCTCATCTTGCAAATAAACTTCATATTTCACATTTCAGAAGGAACTGCACTACTCAGCATATATTAGTTAATTTTCATGTGGTTTTGTGACTTTTTTGCCAAATCTTCTAAGGACAAAACTCGCTCCCCCAACCCCAACTATAACTTAACCCCAGTAGAATGTGCAAGAAGGTCCAGAGGAACATAATATTTTTTGCAATATTGAGGTGATATATTGCAGCTTTGCTTCCAAACTCTCCATGATCAGGAAGTGTATTGGATATCATGGGTGTAATTAGGCATATCATCATTTTGTAGCATCCCTTTGATGTGCAAATACTAGGAAATACCAAGTTGTTGGAAATAGTTGTTAATATATGCATGAGATTTTTGACTCCAAAGCTCCTTGTTTAAGAAAGGATATGTTTTAAATAATGGAGGAGTACAAACGTGGAGTTTACAGTTAATTACACTTGGGTCATCAGTTTGAATGTAATTACATGGAAGTTACATTGTGATGTTGGAATTATGTTACAGATCTCCTACCACGGTTTTTCCTGGTTTGCTAAAATTTACATATTTTTAAATTGAATAAACTGCATAACTAAATGGAATAACTTTCAGTGGATCCACTTTATTTTTACATGTTTGGTCTTTCATGTGTCTGTGTAGTTTAGGATTAATTAGTCCATACCTTTTAATATTTCATAAGAGGATATCTTGTACGTGTTATTTCTCAATGCACTGATTTTCAACTAGCAGATATGTTGCAATAATGCAACATAGTTATCTGCAGATGGAGAAACAACATTTTTAAATGTTGTTTCTTCTCCAGTATCTTAGGAGTTAAGTTGATGGTATCAGCAGAATTGTCATTTTGACCACAAACTTGTAGTTCAGCAAGGGCAACATGCTGTTTCTTTTACAGTAGATTCCTGCAAATTATATTCTGCTATGTTTCCATTTTAAAAATACACATTGACATTTGTACAGGTCTGAGCTTCAATAAGAGCACACTTAAAAGCAACAAGATCCATAAAATGAGCAGTATCTTCACTGCTTCAAAATAAAACTCATCCATGGAGGCATCAAGATTTTTTTTGTTATTTCAAACATGCTGAGTGCCTGTAAGGCTGAAATAGATCGGTGTTACACAAGCTTGAAGTCATGCAGTTCTCTTTTAAAGAAGAAGCAACATTAGAAATAAGATTACTTTGAAATCTCAATTTAGATTGTTTCATAATTGCAATTCTTATTCACGTATGGCTTAAATTAGGCATAAAAAGTCTGCAAGTATCTTAATCTGCTGTACATTCTGATGTGAAATATGAAACTACAAGATTATTCTTTGAGCCTATAATTGAAATTCTTTGTGCTTTTTCTGAGAAGCATTTGTTTAATGCTGTGCTTAGCTATCTTCCTAATTAGATAAAATGACATACCAAAATGATTTATGATCATATACCAAGAAAATTCCTTTGAACAATACCATGACTATTGTTTTCAGATACTTGACAGCTGGGAAAGCTATTAGTTGAAGTAATTGAAGTAATTATTTTTCATGTAAATCTAACTAGTCTAATTGGCTGGTGGATAACAAGAATAAAACTATAAATTCTAAGTTTTACACTGGAATATTCATAATAGAACTAAAGTGCACACTTCTCCTGTGCTGCGAATTATGAATGGTTCACCAGGTATGATATTTTGGTTTTAAGTTTATTTATTCTAATCGAGACTCTTATCCAACAGGTCTTTAAAAATAGAATGACTTCAACAACACAATGTCAGTGCTTGCTCTGGTCATTGGCATTGCTGGAAAACATGGTGTATGGTAAAATGAAAGACTGAAAACTGTAGATGCTGGAAACTTTAAATAAAAACAGAAGGTCCTGGAAATACAAAATAAGACAATCTGCTCCTCTCTCCAGTGGGATTTCTGTTTTGCTTTGTTGACTCTCAGTTTTTGTTTCTTTTGTCTTAGGTAAAGTCCTCATGATCTGCATTTCACAACTGTTACTTGATCCTTTGTTTTTAATGTAATTTTCTCTCTAACTTCTGCTATAAACTTCATCAACAATTTATCATCCTGGTAATTCAGGTCTTACCCTATCAGAGGTATTCCCTTTGTCCTATCTGTTCCTCCCACACCATAAAACTTAACCGTGTTCACTCTTTCCCAGTTCTGACATTTAACTGTTTCTCCTAGCTCAGATATTGCCTGACCTACTGACTGTGTTTATAGAATGTTGTTTGATTGATGTTAAAACTGGGTGAGAATTTGTTGCCTTGCTCTCTGCTAACCTACATGGCAGGTATGGACTTATCATTTCCTAATCTGTCAATGCTGACTGGCTGCCTGATGCCATCCTAATCCAAAAAGTCAAGGCTCAGTATTACCTATGGAACCTTGCAATGACGTTGTGCTGAGTTGGGTGGCATGGGGGGGGGGGGTTGGTGAAGAGGATAAAACAAATAGCAGAGAAAATACTGACAGGTGGATAAACCAGATTCCTAAACTGAGTTAATTGTCAGATATGCTGAGGAGTGAAGTGATCTTAATATTCAGGAATCATTTAAACGTATTAAAAGTTAAAGATCTAAAATTATGAATAATTTTGACAATTACAATACTTATAACATTTTTAAACAATTAAAAACATTTAAGCAAATTCAATTATTCAAAGATGGAAATTACCTTACACCCAATTTTTCCCAGTCATTCCTTTCAAATAAACAAATGTGCAGTTCCTGTGCCAGATTAGACCTTGGGTTAGATTTCCCGCAGTATAACTTCTGGGGAAACTGCAGCACATTTTCGTTCCAGTGATGAGATTGTCAGAAAGCACAAGTGAAATTCCTGGCAAAGGACAACCAGTGAGTTTGGGATTTCTACTTTTGCATGCTCTTAGTTCATAAGAGAGATTATGAGCCTCCATAAATCTAAAGATTTATGTCAGAAGTTATTTTTTTAAAAAGATGCCTGATGTGGAATTCTTTATGAAATAAGAAATATGTTTGCATAAGAGTGTAGAAAGTAAGAAGTTCTTAGTAATTCTGGTTACTTGAAGTTCAATTTATTCTGATACCAGAAACTATATATCAAGAGAACTTGTTTAAAAATAGAATTTATTTGAACTGGCAGTCTTAAATAAAATCTCTTTTGTAAACTTGATGAACAAAATCTAAATCATTGTTCTGATTATCATAAAAATGAGATCATCTATATTTTGAATCCAATATTTTGAGTCTATCCTGAATCACCCAGCAGAATAACTTTTCTCCAAAATTTTTGAAAGCTATACTGAGAACAGCTCCTCAGAATAACACCATTGTTGGTGGTAATTATGAAAGTTATAAAAGTTTACTGTTAGGCAAGTAGAGAGTCACTATAAAAAGAAAGTACATCCTAGAGCCTGTATCAGAGAGCAAAGTAATCATTGTTGAGGATTAATCAGGTATGACAGCAAATAGAAACCATTTAATATCACACACCAAAGTTCAATGGCAATAAAAAGAGAACTCATCTCTCCCACAGTGTATTTGACTAATGTAACAGAGTTCAAATTTGGGTGTACAGCGCAGTGGAGCTGCAGAGAATTTCATTTCTGTGCTGGCTAACTGAGAAAAAATGATTATACTGTTGGGGCCTTACAGATAATGCAGAATAATTGAATTGGAACAGCCCAATTTTGAAATATTACAGGTTATTCCTGCATAGAAAATCCATCACTTGTGCAGTGAACAGGCTGGTTCCATAAGCAACCAAAAATACTGCACACTAGGCTGAAACTTGATGGAATAGTTGGGCTTAACAATTGCTGGCCACACAAATTAAACTGCATACTCTTGCCAAGAAGTTCTAGTGCCCTGCTCAGTGGGCTATCTGAAAGTAGCTGTGAGGCTCCAATGACTGTCTTGGCTGTTTGCCCTCCACTGAAACTTCACTTGCACCTGAGCCACATGGTCTTGAGCACAAAGAGTCCAGGCACTACACTTTTTTGGCATCAAATAGTGCTTCCTGGTACTCCTGTTAGAGGCTGGGATTGTGGGATTTTTAGGCAATGCCACAACCTGGTTGGTGCAGTGGCTGAATTGTGCAGGGTGTGGGGAATAGAGGGAAAACAGGATATAGGAATGGAAGGCCAATTGGCCCCTCAAACCTGCTCACTAATTAACAAGGGCATTAGCTTATCTACCTCAGACAATGCTTTCCTGCACTATCCACATTTCCACAAATCCATCAGTCTCCGTTCTGAATAAACTCAGTGACTGAACCTCCATAGCCATCAGGGTAGACATTTCTAAAGATTCAGCACCCTCAGGGTGAAGAAATCTCTTCTCATTTCAGACTTAAAGGGAATGATAGAGTAACTGGTTTGATACTCATTTCTGGATCGAATTGGACACTGGCCCTTCACACAGCTTCAGCCTAAGCAATTGATTATTATTAGAGTCAGTTGTAGGCTGGCAGAGTTCACAAACAGGCTGAAAATGATGGCTTTGATCTTCTTAACCTTCAGCTATGCTTTGACTCATCAATGGCAGTGCTTAGATGCAAAAGAGGAAAACATTAGAATATGACCATTTTTAGCAATCCCAGTGGCAATCAGCAATAAAATGCTGATCAAAAGTCTATTATAATTCTTAGTCAATGAGAGGAAACAGATATAGCTATGAAAAACACCATAACCCTGCTTGAAATTTGAAGAAACATATGGTACAAGGCAGCTTGATAATCCACACTGAATGTTGACTAGAATCCCTGAATTAGGGAAACAATAGGTTTTGGCCAATGAAAACAAAATTATGATATAAAACAAAAATAGATCATAGAGTAAAAATTAGACAAAATTACAGTTTTGTTCAGAAGTCCTGTAATATTGCACAGGTGTAATGCACATGGCGATTAATAATCTATTTTTGGTAGAAATCTGGTAACTTGCGTGCTTCAAAACAAATTAGAACAAACGCTTAACCAACTTATGGTAACTGTCAGATATTGTCCATAGACCTAAAGCGGAGTTTAGTCAATTATTCCTCTCTCAACTGCAGGTGAATGGAGTGCTGGGGTATAGCTTCTGTATTTCACCCAAATTAAATCTTCCCAGAAATGAGAACATAAGAAAATAGGACCTAAAGTAAGCCACTCGGCCCCTCAAGGCTACATTCAATATGATCATGACCTGTTAGGGATTCAGGATTTATGGAATTATGTGAATATAGCGGATATTAATTAAAACAAGAACCAGTCTTCAGTTCTTGATGTAAACTGCAAGCAGTAATCAGGTTGAAGTTAAAAGGACAGCTTTGCAAACAGTGCGGGGCTGGCTGCTCAAGAGGTATGGATAGTTTGCAAAGTGAAGTGACCATGAGACGCTTTCGTATGCATCAGTCAAATGTAAGACAATTGGGGTGTGTTAATTGAACTGCATCAATCCAGGCAACTATGGCCAAGTTATTTTGCACCATTGTGACTGAGTTCAAGGAAGCTTGCAGACAGACTGATATTGTCACTTAGCACATCAAACATGGTCAAGGACAGATTTGGTCTATCAATAGTTGGGATATTTATGTACTCAGAGTCAGTCCTCACAGCATTAACTTTGGGCATCCGGTTCTCTGTCCTCAGCAACTTTCAGACCATCCATGTGAATTAGTTTGTCCCAACAAAGGTGCTTGAACCTTCAGAGGTGTCTTATCAGTTACAATGTGCTCCTGTTGTAAATATGTACTTCAATGGAAACATTTGTCAGACACAAAATATTGAAGTAAATTATGTCATTGTAGTTATTGAAATTGTATTGAATCATCCATTATTACCTTTGATCTTCAGGGTATAAAAATGTGAAGTACTTTGAGTTTGGGAGACTCTACTGAGAGGGTCTCCTGGAGACTATCACCAGCGTCAGTGTCTCTCTGGTGCTTTAGATCACAGCCACAACAGACCTTTCCAGATTTATGCCTTTTCCTTTTCTCTGCTTCTTTCTTTTTCATGTATGCTGCTTATCTTCTTTCCCTTTATTCTCCTGATTCTCAACCTCTCACCTGAAGCTATTTACCATGAAACTGAAATCCTGTTCCACCTAAAATTGCAGGATTTATCCAGAGTGGTAAAAACAGCAAAATCAATGTTGAGTCCCAATAATTTACCTTCTCTCATTTTTCTGGTAGCAATGTTACAATGTAGAGTTGTGAACCTTGCTATCAGTGGATAGATAACCTTTATCACCCATTTGGTTTGTATTAGTGGCTGAATAGAGGTAACACGGTGTTGCTGCTGAATGAAGGCATCAAGGCTACAGCCATCCCAACCTACATGAGCCATTGTCCATAGTCACAGAATCAGACATTGAGCAAGTGAGCAAGGAACTGGGCAAGGAATTCAGTTCCATTACTGGGCGAGTTGACAAGTCCTGAAGTCCTGTGCATCTGTTGATGGTACTCTGCAACGTGTCTATTATCTAAGCAGCCGGTTCTCCCTCATTTACAACGCACCCCTCTCTCTCTCCAGCTCCCTTCTTGTCTCTGCGCCAAGAAAAATGAAATGTAGTTAGCTTCCCTTCCCTTGATCACTGAACCTTTGTGACCTCCCTCATGCATCATTGGAGGGCAAACTATGTGATCTGTGAAATATCTAGCAGCAGTCAGAAAGGAGGTCAATAGGTATAATCAGTGCCACAATTACCGCCACAGCCCTGCTTTAAAGTCTGAATTGTGGGTCCAGCTTTTGACACGAGGCAAGCACAGTAGTGTAGCAGTTAGCGTAATACTATTAAGGCACCAGTGACCCGGGTTCAATTCCCGCCGCTGTCTGTAAGGCGTTTGTACATTCTCCTAGTGTCTGTGTGGGTTTCCTCCGGGTGCTCCGGTTTCCTCCCACATTCCAAAGACGTACGGGTTAGGAAATTGTGGACATGCTATGTTGGGGCCGGAAGCCCCCCTAGAACACATTACACAAAAGATGCATTTCACTGTGTGTTTTGATGTATATGTGACTAGTAAAGATCTCTTATCTTAATTCTTAGGAAAATGCAAGCATCTTACACATTGTGCCTCACTGAGGTTAGGCAGGAGAATTGCTTCTTAACCACTGTGAGCCAATATGACCTACTGGTAAAAGGCTTTGTCTTTCTCTTCCATCCTCTTCCAGCAGCTTATCCAGTTATCAATGGCCTCTCTCATTCTCCCAATCGTCTCAAGTGCACCCATGTCTGGCAACACTCATCTTACTCAGAATCCTTGAAGTCAGGAAAAAGTATTACCACGCTCGTTGACCATTAAATCATCAATAGACAACACTAAAAGCTGTGCTGAAGTTTTGCAACAGCAAGAAGAGCATGTAATTTGGAAATAGTTGATGAAACTTTAAATAACACTGGAGGGGGATGGTGGGGAAAGGTTGTGCGGTGTTTCAATGTCTGCATGTGCGCACAGCTGAATGGTGGCGAAAACATCAAATCAGAAGAGCACACTGGTGTCCTGCCCTGTCTGCTAGCACATTTCTGGTGGATATTCATTGTCCATGCATTAAAGTCTGTACTACAGTGACATTAGGCACCTTTTGTACCTGGAAAACGTACACATGTCATAACACCATTTTGGAACTGAAAGAACATTTGTCATGGTCATATGAAGGGAATAATTAAATTCAAATTCTTGCTCATGTGTTGGAATATTTTGAAATCGCCTGGCCACTTTTGAGGCCAACTACAGCAATTCCAGAAGGCAGCCCACCTCCACTTTCTCAAGGGCATTTAATATCAGGTAATAAATATGGGTGATATCCACTTAAATGAATAAAAAAATATAATTCAAAAGTTTCATAATTTGTGCTGAGGACGAACTTTAGACTAATTTTAATATTCAGGACTATCCTTCAAAGTCGTCCACAAGTTAGCAAGAACGTTTCCTTTTTAAGTGGGAGATATTCTGTGTCATATTTTCCTCTCTGTCATCTCCAGTAGCAGAGAAGTAGTTCTTTCTAATAGTGTATTTTAAATAACCCAATGTCTATGATTAGAATTGACAATTTAGACAGATAACCCACCCACACTTTTATTTTCTTCTGCACATTTGATATGTATATTGAGCAAAGCAGAGATGAGCAGATCCAGTACATCTGCTTCAGATAGATGGACTCACATTCCACAAGTGTTGTCCAATCTCCACCATGTAACCCATTCCACCTCCCAATGCCACTTTCATTCCCATGCAAATATGATACAGAATGGAGGAGCGGGTTGCGAAATTGGTTTTGAACTGGGATAATGAATAAGTCGCTAATTCTATTTTCTACCCAGGTTTTTTCTATCCTAGGCAGTGAAAAAATTGGGTGCTATGAAAAATTTGCTGCTGATTCACCATCTCCTAATTAACGGCCAATTTTGTGCCAAAATCAGCTTTGATGCCCCCAGATGCTTTGAAGAAAGAGAGAGATCAAATGCTTTTCACATCTTGGGACATCACACATAGTATTTGAGCTTAAAGTATTCAAGAGCCATCACCTTCTTTCAAGCATGGATGATTGTACAACTTATATATAATTCTCCTTTACTAGTGTACCAAGTTGAAAGACATAAGCTGCACCCCTCTGATGTAGAGGAGAAAATCACAAGCTATGACTTGATACGGATTGTAAATGTTTCTCTATTCAAAAGAACTTCACGAAAGATGACTTTTCAACAAAAGTTAAAACTTTACTGTACTTAAAGAATCTTGTCACCTTCTGTAATAATTTAAAGTGTATTTGGCAAATGTTTTGAAAAGACATTGTAACAATACAACTTCGCTCTGCTTTATAAATGTCTTTTACAATACATTTCCTATTGAAAGACCCGGTACAGCAGACAGCTGAATATTACCATTGAAAGTGCATTTCACGATAAATTGCAGCAGTTATTATAATGCCATCTATGAGATCTTATGCAATAACTTGACATTTATTGTAAATAAAAGGTCAAAGATTGTTTTGCATAGAAAAATGTCACTTTGTTCATGGGTTGTAGTATGAGGAAAAAATTTCTCATACTGGAAGTCCCAAGGGCAGACATAATTATGAATCTCACAATTCCTATTGAAAGTTTTAAAATAAGAAATAATAGAAAACTACTTTTTAAAACCATTATCATCTTCAGAAAAATATACTGTACTTTGGCAGCTAATATAACACTTAGAAATAGCTTGGAAAAAAAGTCAAAATGGCTGGTTGATAGGAAATCTAAAATTGAATTGTGTTTCCCCATTAAGCAGTCTTGTACTCATTATAAGTGCAATGCTTTTGCAGATTTTTAATCAGATATGGTGTTTTTGAAGTAAAATATTATTTCAGACTTCTACTTCTGTATAATCTATAATAAGTTTGTTTTAATTCTGCTGTGATATTTGGGATAAGAGAAATAATATAAGAGGTGTTACTCCTTTCTCGATATTTAGATTGCACAACTGGTTTATGCCTTGGGCAAAGGATCTGATGGAGGGAACCTCAAATAGTTTTATTGGCCACCATATTTAAAGCACAAAACAATAGATACCAAGATGATTTGTTCACAGAAATAGACTTGATAGATCATATTTTTGGGTATTAATTTTAACAAAAGTATCTGTGAATAAATTGATGGACAAGACTAACAGAGGAATCGTATCTTACTGTTATTAAATTTTTCCATCATCCAAAAATGGATGAAAGGAAATTAAGAAAAAATAGGTTTCTGTTAAAGGCAGTAGGGCAACATTTTAATTTCCTGCAATATGATTCAGATCTGACATTAAGTTGAGCTAATTTAAATGGTATGGCTGTTTCACTCCTTGCTCATGCTAGAAACGAGTTTTGCTCAGTCTCCACCACTTTCCTCAGATGGCTTGTCTTTCAAAGGGTATACTTGATTTTATCCATTTTCCCTTTGTTACCAGGAAGTTATCTATTTCTTCCCTAGATCTAATGCACGATTTCTTAAATATTGGACAATATACTACATTCTACAAACTTCGTTGTGACGTATGAACATAAAAGAAACAGAAGCAAGAGTAGGCCACTCAGCCCCTCAAACCTGCCCCACCATTCTTTAAGATCATGACTCATCTGCCCAAACCTCATCTCCTCTTCTGAGCCTGTTCCACATAGTCACTGATCCCTCAAACCTCCATCCACCTCCTTTTTAAACATCTCCTGTGATCTTCCAGAGATTCACCACACTCGGGGAGAATAAATTCCTGCACACCTCCATTTCAAATAATTGCCTCCTAATCTCATAGCTATGCCCTTTCATGAGACATTCTCCTACTGGTGGGAACATTTCAACATGTACCCTGCCATACTCCACAGGATCTTGTATATTACAATATTATCCCTCATTCTTCTAAACTCCAGGGAATGTAGATCTAACTACTTTATCTGCTCATGACAGCATCAGTCCTTCATCTCAAGAATTAGCCTATTGAATCTCTTTTTGACTGCCTCCAATATTAGTATATCTTTTTTTTAAAAAACAAGGGGACCAAAACAGTACAATGTACCGTTGATGCCTATTCACCATCAGCATGTAGTCTTGTAACAATACTTCTATTTATAAATTCCAACCCTCCAATAATTAAGGCCAATATACCTTTTGCCTTCTTTACTTCTACACAAAAATGCTTAGATATTTCTCATTTGCTGTCTCTCTCCACATTTAGATAACAGTCTTCCAATTGATTTTTCCTTCTGAAGAGCATGACCTCACACTTTCCTACATTAAATTGAATGTAATGAACGTTTCTACCCTCTCCACCTCTCCCGGCAGTGAGTTCCGGATCCCTACTGGAGAGCTGGCCACATAAATTAGGAAAATGTGATTTCCTTCCATTCATTTTAATGAATGCAAATTTACGGGAGGCTCACCCCAGGATTTCCTGAGATGCACGGCTGCCAGCTGAGGGTTTTATGCCAATAAACTACACTTGTGAAATTGGGCCTCCTATGTCTACCACTCTCTTGAAATCATCAGCTGCTATTCCCAGCAGTGAGTTAATTTGTAATCCATATCAACATAGTGCCAACACTGAGTTTTCCAGTGTTGCTTACTTCCAGCAGTTTTTGGTTATCTGTTATTTACAATGTGTAGGTGGGTTCTATATATAAAATAATTTCACTTCACAGTTACAGAAACACACTCTTCACAAAACACTTGATGCTATCCAGCTGCACTTATGCTTACCATGTTACTTTCACTCTAGATATCATTTTAAATTTGATCTCATCTCTGGATCTTGAAAAACAATTTTGATTTGGCCCTAATCCTAAAGCATGTCTCTTATTTTGATTATCTATGTGAGGCATCTTTATTGTTGGAAAACAATAGTTAAAAATGTGTGATAGTGATTTCTGTATTTTTTCTAATACATTTTGGACCTGTATTTAAAAAAAAGTGGATAAAAAAATGTCAGAACTGCTGATTAATTAATTAAATGGGGCTGCTTTACCAATCTCCGGCACTTTGTTTCCAAAAGTTATAAGTTACTGACAAAATTTTTAAGCTGGAATATTTAACTTCTTTGATGGGTTTGGGTGCAGGTTGGGGCATGGGTTGCAGTTAAATGTGTTCAATATGATGGAGTGCTGGAATCCCAACACTAATCTACAAACTTCTGCATGAAACCTGAGAGGGTAAGGCTATGTGCTGAAAACATCACATCAGCCACTCCCCACCCCAACTCCCCCATTCGGTGAGATGGATTGCCAATTTTAGATGTGATAACTGGCCCTTAAAAGCAATATTGAATGGAGTGTGGTACTTTAACTCACTGCTTAAGAGTTTTCCAAGCTTCCACAAACACACAAGTGAAACTAAGGCAAGAGCAGCTGATTTCCCTGTGAGGGCAATTCAATGCTGTAGGACATCCCGTAAAATCATAAGAAATAGAAGCAGATATAGACCACCGGCCCCTCAAGCCTACTC
Source organism: Rhina ancylostomus (assembly GCA_030265395.1). Lineage (NCBI taxonomy): Eukaryota > Metazoa > Chordata > Chondrichthyes > Rhinopristiformes > Rhinidae > Rhina > Rhina ancylostomus. The sequence goes on along the minus strand of JARFYF010000054.1, from coordinate 17,768,190 downwards.
TGCCAATCAATAAGATCATGGCTCATCTGATCTGGCCATTGGCTTCACTTTCCTGTTTGGTTCCAGAAACCTTGCCTCCAGGTGTGGGATCATTGATAGCCTGAGCAGTTCTAGCAAAACTTCTCTTCTTTCATACAGAAATAATAGCCAATTTCTATTTGTCTTCCTAATTACTCGCTACACTTGCAGCTTACACTTGCATATTTAGATGCCAGAATGGCACAGCTAGTGGAGACACTGCCTCACAGCGCCTGAAGTGCAGGTTTAATATCGGCATTGGGTGCTCTCTCTGTGGTGTTTGCAAACTCTCCCTGTGACCACGTGGGTTGCTTCCAGCTGCTTGGCTTCCCCCTACATCCCAGAGATTTGTGGATTGGTAGGTTAACTGGCTGCTGTAAATTGCCCATTAGGTGAGTGGTAGAATAAAAGAAGTAGGATTCATGTTGGATTAGTATCAACTCAGTGAGCAGAAGGGCCTATATGTTTCTATGCATATATCCATGACTCTATGACAGTAATTTTCCACGTTTCATATACAGTATGAGCTCACACAGGTCATGTTGCACAGCAGCGTTCTGCCATCTTTCTCTCACCTTAAACAATATTCAGCTTTTCTACTCTTCTTACTAAAGTTGATAATCTGACATCTCCTCACATTATGCTCCATCTGCCAAATTTCCACCTACTCACTTAACCTATCTATAGTCTGTTGAAAAATGCTAAGAATTTTCCTTAAAACTTGTTTGCCCACATATCTGTGTACTGTCAGCAACTTTAGGTAAAATACACTTGGTCCCTTCATCTAAGTCATTAATGTAGGTTGTAAATACTAATGGAGTTAAGCACTGATTGTGAGGCACCCCACTAGTTACAGCAAAGCAAACCTGAAAATGACATGTTTATCCTGATTCTGTTTTTGTAGGTAACCAAACCACTATTCCTGTTAATACATATTCCCAATTGTCAAGTGATCTTAACATTTCATGTGGCATCTTATTGAAAGACTTCTGGAAATCTATATACACTACATCTGCTTGTTCCCCTTTATCCACCCTGCTCGTTACATCATCAAAGAACACTAATAAACACACATTCTCATACATATAACTTGTGCTTAAATGTACTACGATTTTCTAGTATTCTGCTACTATTTCCTTAATAATGTATTCTGGCATTTCAAAATGTATTCTGGACCTGGTTTTTCATTCTGTTTTCCTTTTTATCCCCCTCTGGGAGTGGACGACTTACCCAGCTGAGCATGGCTTCTTGCTCTGCATTTCACAACTCCTACATTCTTTTGCCTATGTTCTCACACTCTAACTTCTCCTATTCACTCATTAAACAGATAACCTTGTTTACAGCTTATTCTCATGGTTACCCCAGTTTTACCCTATCAGAGACATCCCCCTCCATCCTCCCTGCAGTTTAATATGCTTCTTTTGCCTCCTTCCCAGTTCTTAAGGAATTTTGACCTGAAACGTTAGCTCAGTTTCTCTTCCCACAGATGTGGCCTGACTTGCTGAGTATTTCCAGCAAGGTCTGTTATTTTAGATTTCCAGCAGTTGTAGTACTTTTGGTTTTCTAGACCTGGTGCCCTGGCTTTAACCATAGTCACCACCCTCAGCCCTTTATTGCCTGGAAATCAGTTCAGGCCTCTGCTGGAAATCTTTGCAGGATCCTGCATCTGCAGCATACAGATACATAGGGAAGATAAGAGGTGAGATTTGTTTGTCAGGGAAACTAGTTGGTTTGCCAACAGTAAGACCAGTCAGAAAGAGTGGGTGCTCAAATTTAATAGAACATAGAACAGTACAGCACAGCAAAAGTGCCTTTGGCCCACAATTTATGATCCAAGCACGATGCCAAATTAAACGCATCCTTTCTGCCTGCACATGATCCATATCTTCCATTCCCTGCATATTCGTGTGCCTATCTAAAAGCTCCTTGAATGCCACTATCATATCTGCTTCCAGTACCACTCCTGGCAGTGTGTTCCAGGCACCTACCACACTCTGCATAAAAAAAACTTGCCTCACACATCCCCTTTAAACATACCCCCTCTCGCCTTAAAGCTATTCGACATTTCAGCC
>JARFYF010000054.1:17752642-17765935 GCA_030265395.1 Rhina ancylostomus | reverse complement strand
ACCTCTCCAAAGCCTACACATCCTTCCCGTAATGGGGCAACCAGAACTGCACGCAATACTCCAAGTCCGGCCTATGCAAAGTTTTATACAACTGCAACACGATCAGCTATTGGTCGGTTTGGCTTCCCACTGCATTGAGAGTCATTGACAGCATGCAGTTGACAATCAGGGCACCCTCTGATTCACATGAATGTATAGTAAGCTCAAGGTATACACTCCATAAATATGCTGCAAGTACAAAATAAGATGCATAAGTTGTCCCAGCAGTTGTGGGGATGCCTTCAACCTGCAGTGACCCACACTCCTTGATCTAACTGCAGTTGAGGCTTCTTTGCTCAGAAGGAAGGAATGCCGCTGAAGCATTGCTGGTGACCCCCATGAGGAACACAATGAGTCCAAGAACAGTGCAATCAGAACCAACAGAGCACCAAATGCATCACAGAAAAAAAAAGTCATTGTAGTGCTGAAGCAATGCCTGAGCTGCTTGGGTTCTCAGGATGCATTCTCTCGACAACAAGGCTTGCTTAGGCTCCATCGGACACAGAGGAGTCAAACCAATTTCCTCCACTCCATCTCCATGCAATGTGTTGAAAGGGCAGTGTTGTTTAGAATGACAACAAGGGAAAGACATGGCATTGCAGACAGTTGGGGTTGACGAGCAGTGGTGGCTGGATTCAGAGGGATGCAAGGAAATTTATTTTCATTCATGCCCAGGACATGGAAATCAGAGGCATGGCTGGCATTTTTTTGTCCATTCCTGATTTCCCCTTGTTATGAGGCAACTGCATTGATGGGTCTGGAGTCACATATAGACCAAACTAGGTATGGATTGCATATTGCATAATGTCCTTTCATGAAGGACATTAGTGATTTAATTGGGGTTTTTTAAAGTCCAGTAGTTTCAAGGTCATTATTACTGATATTATGTTTTTATTCCAGATTTAATTAAATACTTGTATTCAAAAATTCTAGTTACTAAAGTGGGATTCGAACACATGGCTCTGAATCAATAGTCCAGGCCTCTGAACTACCATATGTAACATTACAAATGCAAATTGATTGAGCTAAAGAGTGATTCCCTGGAGTGAACTTAAAAGGCAAGGTTGAATAGACTTCAATATAATACACATCAGGATGCATGTGATAATTTTTTAGTCATTTAAGGAATGGGCATTGCCAGCAAGGCAGATATTTAATATCCATTCCTAAATACACTAATATGTTCACTTTTCCTTATCTTATGAGGCCATTAAATTGCTTGTTGTACTGTGTCCATGTAGGGGGAGATGCTCCAACTACACACTTCAGTGGCTTTCTCCAAGCATGCAAGTCTCTTTCTCCTATCAACAGGTAAACTGATTTACCTCTGAGGCTTAACAGTTTCCAGCAATAATTCAAGAGATATGACTCTGAAGTAAGGCCAACCTTAACTTGTCTCTTCTTCTCTTCTGTTGTGCAGGAAACTCCAGAATCTTATTGAACATCTTATTAAAATATATTTTTTTTAATTGGTGAAGCTGAAATTGCATTCCGTGCATCAGCAGCACCCCTGTTCAGTCAAATTCATTAGGAAATAATATGTAATAAAGGGGCTGGGTTAGAGAGGTTCTGACAAATGCAACTTTGGAAGATTTGGACCTCCTGCCTGCTGGTGGTACGCTTCACCTCCTCTCACTCCAGCTCCTCCTAGAGTGTTGGGAAGTCTCCTTGTGGTTATGGAAGCAATTATAATCTTTATCCTGAATTAACAATACTCTTCTTTAGAATGTAGTTCTCTCATGGTATTGGAGGAAGTGTGGTAGCATGGATTGAAGAGTGGTCATCACATAGACTTAGAATAAATGGGTCTTTTTCAGGCTTGAAGGATATACTAGCAATTGCCCCAAGGATTGGTTCTTGGACCTCAATTATTTACAAGTTATATTGATGCCCTGGAGGAAGGAGCAGAATGTGAGGTATCCAAGTTTGCTGATGATATCAAAATAGGTGGGAGGACATGTTGTGTGGGGATATTAGGACTCTGCAACAGGATGCAAATAAGTTCAGTGACTGGACAAAAACTTGGCAAATGGAGTTTAAATCTGAGAAAGTGTGAGCGTTTTAGTAAGAAGAATCTAAAGGGAGACTAATACCTAAATTGCAGATTACGAATGAGCAATGTACAGAGGCGTCTAGATGTTCTTCTGTGCAAATCACAACAAGTTACCAGGCAGGTGCAGCAAGTGGTTGGGAAAGCAAACGGCACATTGGCCGTTATTGCATGACGGTTGTTTAGATATAGCGAACATGTTGCAATGCACATTCCAAACTGTACTCTTTTGTAATGGAGGGAAAGTGCACAATGATGGAATTTATCAGGCTGTGTTCTTTTTTATTGCTATTTATTTAACAGAAATATTAGACTTTGTATATTCAAGAATGTAATCAACTATTATTGAATGCAAAGCTAATGCTACCAAATAAGTATAATTCTTACATGAAAGTGTACAGTAAAATTAATATGCATGTTGTTAATGTAGCACTTCTGCCATAAAATATGAAACCTTAGGTCATTTCAAACACCATTTGTCACTAAGCAATGTTCATCTATCTTTTGGCAGATCATATAATATGTGATTAATACTCCAAATAAAGTCTGCATTAGTAGATTTGCTGTAGCTAATGCTCCAATGAAAATGTCTTAACTTTTAAGGAAAGCTATTTCTACACAATTCCAGTTATAATGCAACAGGCAAAATGAAACATGGTTCTGACATGCTGAAATGATAAACATCATATACTTTTTAAATATGATGTAGATGGATTAGTGAGAAAAGTAGCTACTGGAATTCATGAGAAAACAAACACAAATAGAAGCAGGTATAGGGCATTTGACTCCTCACAAGTGCTCGAAACGCTCAAAAAAAAATCATGGCTGATCTTTCACCTTATCTCAATGCCACTAGACTGTATATCACTTGGTTCTCTTAACATCCAAAAATCTACTGATCTTAATCTTGAATATACTCTGCAATTGAGCTTCCAAAGATTCAGTACTATCTGGGTGAAGAAATTCCTTCTCATCTCAGTTCCAAATGACCAATCCTTTCCTTTCTAGACAGTGACTCCAGTTCTGGAAGTCCTGGCTGGGGAAAAATCATCTTTCTGCTATCCTACCAAGTTCCATAAAAAAAAGTACATTTCAATGAGATGAGCTCTGGAGATGATTCTACAAAGTAGGTCCAATCTGCTAAGGCACTCATCGGACAAATCTGCCATCCCAGGAATCAATCTGGCTAACCTCCAGTACACTTCCTCTATCATAAGTATACCTTTTCTTAGGTACAGAGAACACACTTGTACACAGTTCCAGCTATGGTTTCACCAGGGCCCTATATAATTCCAGTGAGGCATCTTTACTCTTGTACTCAGATCCTGTTATAAAAAAGACCAGCATAGCATTTGACTTCCTAATTGCTTGCGGTACTCATGTGATAACCTACAGTGATTCATGTATAAAGATCCTCAGGTTTTCTGAACATCAACATCTTTCAGTCTCTCACCATTTAAAAATTACTTCACTTTTCTATTTTTTTTCTACCAAAGAGGATGAACGACCTTGCATCTTTCCACATTCTATCCATCATGACTTCATCCATTCACTTAGCCTGTCTATATCCCCATGACATCTTTCTGCATCCTCTTCCTTTCCTATGTTTTCTGTCCATTCCCAATCCTCTTTCCATACCATTATTTACCCCTCAAAATGTGATTAATAACCTCTTATGTGGTAACTTAGTAAAGACCTTCTGGCAGTCCAAATACATCACATTCTCTGGTTTCCCCTTATCTATACTGCTAGTTACAGCATCTAAATATGGATTTGTTTCTCAGTCTGTTATTACTTGGATCCTGTTGGTTGATCTTCATTTCCCTCTTCCTTCTTTCTTAACTAATTGGATTATATTTGCCAACCTCCAATCAGTGATACGTGTCCTAGAATTGATGGGATGTTGGAAAAGGCAACCAGTGTATCCACTACCTCCATAGCCACCTCTTTCAAAAATTTGGGAAACAGTTCATTAGGTGTTGGAGACATTGGCTTTCAGTCCTCTTAATTTCTTGAGTAGTTTTTCTTTTAAACTGATGCTAATTTCATTCAGCTCCTCATTCACCCAGAACCTACGGTTCTCCGTCACTTCCCAGTTGTTTTCTCTGCCTTTTCTTGTGAGCACGGGCACAGTATGTTCTTTTTTCCTCTGCTGTTTTCTTATTCCCAAATATTTCTCCTGTCTTGGACTCAAAGGGGCCTGCATTTTCATTTTTTTTTGCTAAGCTTTTCCCAATTACATATCTATAAAAGATTATATCATTTGTCTTTAACGTTACCTGCAAGGTTGCTCTGTGTGAGGTACACCAGTACCTTGTTTAGTGTTCAAGATGCATTTGCAGAAATGGGAGTGCTAATGCAAACAGTGCTAAATAGCACTTTATAGAGAGAGATACTTGACTGACAATGTCACCATTCCAAGAAACCTGGAGTAACCACTAACATCCCCACTGCTGCACACAGCAATGAGATAGTTAAAGTGATGTTATCGCTGTGTGGTTGTGTGCAGTTCTCCACTGAGGCAGCGTGCAGGGGCTGCCTGTGAGAGCTGCTGTTTATTGGGGGTGAGGCAACCTATATGGCAGCTTAGTATTGAAGTACAGGGCTCAGGAATACACCTGACCAGTGTAGTGAGTGTGGACCACTGCTGGGAACTAGTACTGGCTGCTGTATGTATTTACAGATCACCTTGATGTAGTTTTCTCTTGTCACCTCCTGCTCAGAGATAGAAGCTGCCATCTCCCCCTCTCTTTGCTTGGCTGTGCAGTACAGCCCAATCCAGAGATTTCTCTGTGGTAACAAGCTCCACAGGGCTACTTCATCAGCTGCTGCACAAGCTCCAGAAATCAGAACTTGATCCTCTCTGCTTCCTGAGGATAATTCCTGCTCCTATGGTTGTCCAGGACACAGGAAGCATCCTGGCATTCCCACACAGTGCAGGATGTACCTCTCTGAGGTGCTCTGCCAGGCCTCTATTTATTCAATTAATTCTCCCAAAAGCAACAAACAGTTTAAAAACAAAAGTACTCTCTAGCAACCCCATCAGCTAGCTCCGTCCCATGGTTGACTTTAAGTGGACAATTTCCTCCTTGTCCTTGCATGATGTTTTTCAAATTCTTTCTCCCTCACACTCTCTCTGTCTCTGTTTGTCTGTCTCCCTCTCTCTCTGTTCCAAAAGTACTAGAACAGGGCCACTTACCAAATTCCCAGGTCTGGTGCAATGTAGATACTTTCCTTAATTAGCTGAGGTGTCAAATGTAAGAACATAATATTATGCTAGAACTGTATTAATCACTAGTTAGGCCATGCTTGGGTATGACAAAATATTTCAATTACCAGATTACAGGAAGGATGTGATAACACAAGTGAGGACGGAGGGGAGATAATTGAGAATGTTGCCAGGACAGAAGAATTTTAGTCTTGAAGAAAGATTGGTTAAGCTAGGTTCAATTCTTTCAGAACAAAGGAGACTGAGGGGATACCTAATTATTACAAATGCAAATATGTTGCCCTCAGTGAAAAGTTATTTCCCAGTTTGCCTTCCAAAATTCTTCAATCTGATTGCTCAACTCACTTGATAACATCATTTTTGCCAGATGCTACTGATTCTACGCAGAAAACACCTGACAACACTTTCAGCAGCAGAGCGGAAATGCATACTACTTCAGCTTCATAGGCTGGGTTTTTTAAGGTCAATGATGCGTCTTGTCCTTTTATCACTGTCCAGAAATTCTGAAGCAATGAGTTGAAGTTTGCGCACATTCTGTTCTCTTGGTGCTCCTTGGATGGTTTTTGCAATCATGAAGGTGAACGGAACATTTTTCATTTTGGGTAGTCACAGAACAGTACTCTCTCTAGCCCTGCCCTGACTTTATCATTTAACCTTAAATGTCGACAAGCGGCCACTGAATCAGTATGGCATTTCAATTTCACATGTGAGCCAACATTATGGACTCTATGACAAAGATCAAGCATTACTTGTGTCCTTTTGTACATTTAAAGTAATCTTAAGGTCAAGTAATTAAAAAGAGAGTCACAATTCATATCATTTCTTCCAAAAATATTAATCACTCATATGGCTTAATTTCAGATAGTATTTTTCAGTAGAATATTGCATACATTAAGGGAAATGTTACTGTTATGAATAAATTTTCCTCCCACTTCCAATTCTAAATTTATAGATGCACATATGACTAACTATGACTTTCTCGATGGACTTCAACATGGCAGGTGCTTGAAGCTGTAAATATTCCTTTGAATTATAGATGTGAAATGAACAGAATTCTTCAAGTTAGTTTGTTTCTGCTAGGTGTAATCCAATGGCATGAAACCACATTACCAGTGATTTCTCATAATAATACAACAGTATTACAGTGAACTCATTAAACGTTACAAGTAGGCTTCACAGTACAGGACTGAAATGTGACACCTTGTACAAACCTGCAGAAGCTTCAGCACTCTAGCACAAGTTTGCAATACACAATCTAAATCCATGAAAATAATCCAATATGCCTACTGGCGAAATTAAAATAGTTGCTTAGAAGGTCTAAATGGCTCTTTTAGCCAAACATACACTAATATTGTTTGTATTCAATTATATAATATAGCATCACGCTGTGAACCATGTTTAATTATACCATATTATTAAACAAATCATAATAGCCGGATTATTATTAAACTATTTTTGTTGAAATTTTATCAACTGAATTACTTAGAGGAAAAGAAAGGGCTCTTCATTTCCCTTTTGAAAACCTTACCAGAAAGACAGATGAGGGATGTTACACATGACCAGAAGCAATTAAAGGTAAATTGTACCATTAGTGGGGAGGGGATTTAGTCTTGATTCCTTGCACAAGCAACTACAATTGTGGCATCTGCTGTCGGCAAAATAAAAACTGTGTAATTTAAATCAGGGACATAACTCCTGGAATAAAATGTGCTGGGGTCTTTCCCGTTGTCTTGCCTTTCTTATGCATGCTTGACGTAATTTGATAAGTGAATTTTAAGTTGGCTTGTCTAATGCATGATGTACAACTTTATCCAAACCTAGCAAAAGACTTGCATCATTATATAAAATTCATTGCAGATAGTTATGTATTCCAAACTTTTTCTTAAGATGTATTTCTGGTCAATTGTTAATGCACGAATGGGGAAAATTGATAAGAAAATTATAATGGTCTCCGATGGCTATATCTAAATTTAGTCAGCCAGTTTGGAATGAGAATGCACCTGTGTAGTGGGCTCCTTCCTACTAGTCACGTGAACTGCTGTGATTTATATTTGGACATAGCAAATCAGGATTTCTTAGACTGACTATCTGGGTCCCAGCTTTGTATCAATCCTGATACCAAACATGGTTTTAATTTTTTATTGATTCTTGTGCTTGGAGGGTTCTTAAATGTTTTTTGTTTATTTAATCAAAGACTATAATGATTTATAACAAAATAATTGTTTGAATTTTAGTAACTTTGAATAGCTTGGAGAGGGTGTAGGAAAAGTTTACCAGGATGCTGCCTGGATTAGAGGGTCTGGGCTGTAAGGAGAGGTTGGACAAACTTGGGTTGGTTTCTCTGGAGCGTTGGAGGCTGAGGGGAGACCTGATAGAAGTTTATCAAATTATGAGAGGCATAGATAAGGTAGACAGTAGAATCTTTTTCCCAGGGTAGAAATGTCAAGTAGTGGAGGACGTGTATTGAAGGTGAGAGGGGGAAAGAGTTTAAAGGAGATGTGTGAGGCAAGTTTTTTTTACATATACACAGAACGGTAGGTGCCTGGAATGGGTTGCCAGGAGTAGTGGTGGAAGTGGATCCATTAAGTGGCATTTAAGAGGCTGTTAGGTAGACACATGCAGGGAACGGAGGGATATGGATCATGTACAGGCAGCAGAGATTTAGTTTAATTCAGCATTGTGTTTGTTGCAGACAGCATGGGCCAAATGGCCTGTTCCTGTGCTGTGCTGTTCTATGTTCTATGAATGTCCCCAAATGACAACGACATTTAGAAATGAAAAAGTTAATATTTGGGAGCTTTGATAGCCATTGAATCCAGTGATATGATTTAGCTGCTCGTCAAGTTTTTCTGCGCTACTTCCTCTGGGCTGTGTGTTCTGGTCCTCCTTATGAAGGTATAGGCATAAGGCTTATAGGTCAGTAGCACATCTCTTCACTAACAGCAAATTCTGGGCAAAAAACAAACTGATGCAGGAACTCAGCAGGACAGGCAGAATTTGTGGAGGGAAGTTGGCAGTAGATGTTTCGAATAAAGACCCTTTATCTGGACTGCGAGATAGAGGGAAGAAAGCCAGTGTAAAAGGGTGAGGGGAAGAGCTGGAGCCAGAGCTGGCAAGCCATAGGTGGATCCCATTGAGGAGGGTTGATGGGCAGTTGGAAGAGGGAAAAGTGGAAATAATTTGTTTGGGAAAATCATCTCGAGTTGTTTGCAAAATCCATTCAATTTAAAACATATTAATCTCAAGGTTGTAAATGCAAGAAATGCTTTTTCTTTTCAACTTTTGCTCTATAAAATTGAATATCCAGCTAAATCTGTATATACGGGATCACAGGTGGAAAATATATGTACAAACAGGCCTGGAGAACAATTAAAGGAAAACAATAGAGCATTACATTTTCTTTGTATATTTTTACTGAGCTTTGTAGAATAGTTCATGGAATGGTTTAGTGTGCATTAACTGGGTCAAAAGTATTTTACTTAGAATGCAATCATGAGATTGTATGACAGCTAAAGTCAATACTCCATGAGTCTATACATCACAGTGAAAAAGATATTAAATTGTCGTCAACAGTACACAGTTATTTTTCCAATGTATTTTAAGGCTGCAAATATTTGCAATTTAGCTGGATATATTTTGGTATTGTGCCCTTGAAATCTTGAACTAGATAAATTATACTCTGATACCATGGCGACATGCCAATGAGTTAAACATGCATTGGAATGAAGTTCGCAGAAAAGTAATTAGAAGTCTCCTGAGCACGGTGAGGTTCCCTGTCATCTTGGTTCAGAAACCACTTGGAAGTGTACAATGCCAGTCCCTTTGCTTAACACATTGTCAACGAGAGGTCTTACTGAAATAGTGACGGAGCGATCATGAGATGTACCAACAAAAGGATGCATGAAAGTGCTGCACGTATACATTTGTACTGAAAGGATTAATACACTTTAGCCCTTCTGTCCACCATCATTGACACAAATTGGAGTGTTCAAGAAAACAGGCATCACCAGTTGGATTTGTCGATACCATCACATTTATCCTCATATCAAGCAACATTTTGAAAATGGAGATTGACCCCTGATCATGCAGCAGCTCTGCTGTTATTTTGGAAGATAGTTAGTGATTATTAGGGAGAAAAGAGGTGCTGAGTTTGTGCATATGAATATAAATACAAAAGTGAATTATAGCATACACTTGAACAGTGAAGTGAACACAAATACTGAATGTACTCAGCAGGTCAAGCAGCATCTGTGGAGAGAAATGCTGTCCAGTCTGCCAAATATTCCCACTGTTTTCTGTTTTTAATGCAAGGAGGTAAGAACATAAGAGATTGGAGTAGGAGTAGGCCAATTTGCCCTTCACGCTAACTCTGCCATTTAATAAGATTATTGGCTGATCTTTTACCGCACTGACACTTCCCTGCACTTACCTCCTAACCCTTGATTCTCCTGAGTATAAAATCTATCCTTTATGCAATTGTTTGGTCCTTCAGAATCAAGGGAGCATCAAAATAAAGGTCATTTTAGAAGAACAGAGCTTTAAGTAGTAAATGTATCAGCCTGGGTCATAATGGCATTAATAGTCCATCACAAGTTATCATACAAGGTCTTTCAATGAGTTTCCAGTTGGGTAACTCCACAGTTTGGCACTCTGCTGGCATTCCTTTAGCAATGCAAGCCTGTGCAACACAACATTCACCCAGAATGAATGTGTATTTCCTACTTCTGTCTATAAATGGATAGACCACTCTCTTAAAGTGTGTTGTAATGAATTGCTAATCTGACTCTGAAATATCTATAGGGAGCTTTCCACACACAACTATAACAATGAACCCACTGCTTACTCTACAGGACATATGAAGTAATTCATAAAAACTAACTTAAGAGGCATTCATCAAAGATCTGTGAACAAACTTGACTGCATGCTCAGCAAAGCACAGTAACCAACTCAATGTGCTCATTCACTTCCATGCACACTGGATGATTGTTAGAAAACCACCACACAACAGCTAAGTACATAAACCTCAGAAAGTCAATGACAGCTAATGGTTGCTACTTCAGAGCATTTGGTTCCCACCTTAACCTTAACTGAAGTTCCCAGTGACAAATGTTCATGTTATTTAAAGCAAGAGTAGTAGATACAGGCCTAGTACTGCCCCTGGTGTTATTTCATCTCACGAGCTCAGCAGACTCGGATTTGATGACCACTTGGATGGGAGGCTACTTCAAAATAGCATGTGCTGTAGGTTTAACTTGGAGAGACGCCGGGTGCCAACAGGTCAACATGCTGAGTTTACCTTGGCCAAGTAAATTATAGCATTTACGGACACCTACTTACTGATGTACTTTGACTTTAATCAGATCAGCACATTATATGCTGTATAATTTTGTCAGAGGGGCAATTAACATCAATCACTTTCTAATAGGTAGCCCTACTTGTGGCCAATGGTCCCTCATGCAATTTAACCTTTTTTTTACTTAATATAACTTAGTCCCTCTCTTTGTTACCTGATAACAGTACCCCTCCTGTCAGAGGAAATCAAAATCTGAATATTCACACTGAGAGAGAGCTGGTGACTGGCTGGGTCAAAATTTCAAAACCAAGTTTTGATAGGAAAGGTTAGGAAGGTTACAGAACCTAGACTACTGGATAGAATTAAGCTGCAAAGAATCTAAATGAATGGTGAAACAACCTTGAAGTGTGGAAGAGCCTAAAATCCCCAGGCTGCTATTTGCTGAGGAAATCAGGAATGCAAAAGAAATTGAGCTCCATGCAATATTTTTTTAAACAGAAGTCTGAACCACCACTGGATGAAGTGGCAGGTTTCACTCGTTTGGTGCGCATTAGAACTTATGATGAGGGTGCAGGGACCTATTCCTGTGAAGTGAGGAAAGAGACTGCTGCATTTTCTGGAGTGAGGATAGAAGCAGAAAAGGGAATAAGGATGGCTGGAAAAATGGTCTCACTATCGGACCTTTGCTGTCACCTTCTTCAGACTTTTACTCTCCAACTCCAACTTACCCTGAGGTTCTCTCCATCAGCTCAGCAACTCTGATGGCAGAATCTTTGGCCTAAACCCTACTACATCAATAATTTTTTCATCTGCCTCCAAGAAGCTTCTCCTGGACCATCTGCTGTGACAAGACCTCTGTTCCAGAGATTCTCTTGAATTGCTGAATTCTAAATTCAAGCCTCTAGATTAGGAGTCCGGCAACATTCACGTGGCTACAGATAAGAAACAGATTTTAGGATCTGCACTGAGAACACGATTTGAAGTATTGTGAATTCACTTATAGCACAATTTTGCAGAAGGTGCCCTTTTGAGTTTCGGCATTTGACTGCCCGTGAGGCGGTACAACTAGTTGAATGCACAGCCCCAGTTGTGGCACCAACTACGTGGCCACCATGAGTGATCCGGAGTTTTACTTGAAGTCACTGGAGTTGCAGTAATTTTCTTAAATTGCTGGAGTGCCTCATGTTGAAAGTCCCAGCACCTGTCAGGATTTGGACACACAAGAGGTAGCAAATGCTGGAATCTACAGCTCAAAAAAGAAACTACTGGAGGAACTCAGCAGGATGAGATGAAAGGTCTTGACCTGAAATGTCGACTGTCCATTTCCCTCCACAGATGCTGCCCGACCTGCCGAATTCCTCCAGCAGTTTGTTCTTTTATGAAGCTGTTGTTATTTGTTTTGTCCTGGTTTTATATACAAGGTGACACTCTTGTGAAGTGCATAGTGATATCTTTGTGACATTAAAGCTGCTATACAAATGGAAGTTGTTATTGTTGTTGCTGTTTCATTTCATCTAAAGTTAAATGGAGGAAACTGAAGAGCTAGGATGGGCATGAATATGGTGCAAGTCACTCAAGAGTGTTGTGTTGGTGCCAGTGAAGAGAACTTATTATAGATGAGTAAAGAACATTATTGCTTTACTGGCCATAATTTATGATAGGATAAGAGATACTGTTGAAACTGTACCAAACTGAAATGCATGATGGGACAAAAATGCACTGTTGGTTATTTGAATCCCTCTACTTATGTGGGGCTAATTAGTTTTCTTTTGGAAGCTTTAATCCTTTTCCTTGCCATAATTTGTTTAGAGTTAGCATATCCATGAATCACACCTGCAGAGTCAACTGTTGTGAGTTCATGAAACTGTCTTGAAATAGATATGAAGAATATTGGGCTGTGTTAAGTGCCAGCGTGGGCAGCAGTTGCCCAGGGAACAGCTGACCGTCCACGTTCCGTGCATCATCAGCTTCTGCTCTGCATGACATGGACACCTGGAGCGGCTAGAGATCCAGTGCTGGCACATCTGACCTTCTGCCTTCTACTAGACTTGTCACTGGCCCCAGAGCCAGTTCCAGATTATCCTGAGAGGAGACATTTAAAAGCAGTGAAAATACCTCAGATGTTCATGAGCTGCCAAAGGCAGTCAGGGTGATTCTGGGGTGGGGCCTCAGTTTTGTTCCTGGAGGATTTGCCAGCGGGAAGTTCAGCCAGGGGATTAGCAATGTGATGAAGTGGGTTGGTAGTGCAGGCTGCAGCTCAGACTGATCATGATTCAGCTCATTGACCATGCTCCATAAATTCCTCTGTACAATCCCAAAAAGATGCTGCATTGCACCTAAATTGGTTCCATTTGCAGAAGGGAAGTGAAGCTATGGTATTGGTTTATTATTGTCACTTGTACCGAAGGACAGTGAAAATCTTGTCTTGCATATCGATCGTACAGATCAATTCATTACACAGTGCACTGAGGTAGTTCAGGGTTAAAATAATAACAGAATAGAGAGTAAAGTGTCACAGCTACAGGGAAGTACATTGCAGGTAGGCAATAAGGTGCAAGGTCATAATAAGGTAGATTGTGAGGTCAAGAGTCCATCTCATTGTATAAGGGAACTGTTCAATAGTCTTATCACAGTGAGATAGAAGCTGTCCTTAAGCCTGGCAGTACGTGCCCTCAGTCTCCT
>JARFYF010000054.1:17706926-17721342 GCA_030265395.1 Rhina ancylostomus | reverse complement strand
TCCTTGACTTTGTGTTCTTTCCATACTTCTTTATGACATGGAATTAAGCCATGTTAACCCATCGAGTATATGTCAGCTCATTGAGTAATCTGATTCCCCTCTGATTTTCCCTGTAATCCATTCTCCCCACTGAACACCCAGATACACCATAGGGGCAATTTACTGTGGCCATTTAACCCACCAATTGTAATGCGGGGTTTCAAACCGAAACATCGACAATTCCTTTCCCCCCACAGATGCTGCTCGACCCACTGAGTTCCTCCAGCAGATTGTTTGTTGCACCAGATTCCAGCATCTGCAGAACCCTGTGTGAACCCACCAATCTACATGTTTTTAGGATATGAGAGGAAACTGGAGCACCCGGGGGAAACCCATGGGGGGGGGGGAATTACAAAGAGGACATACAAACGCAACACAGGATTGAACTTGGGTCACTGGAGCTGTGAGGCAGCAGGTCTACTCATTGCGAACTGTGCCAACCTCAGATCCTTCCTTTGAAGGATTCTGTCATACGTGGAACGAAAATGCAACAAATTCCCAATGACTTGTGGATCAATTTCAGAAGCAGCGCACAATAATTATTGAACCTTTTGATTTTAATCGCATCAATAATCTGACCCTTCACCTACCCCCGACTTTTCATTCTCCTCAATGCTCAGTACTCTTTTGTAAGTACCTATTGGTATTTGCCATGTGCAGCCGATGGTGCAGATGAGCATTCATTGTCTATTCAGTTGCAGGGACGTCCCAGCTGAGCATCTCGACCTCATTTGTGAAAAAGTGCACTCACCTCGACATTGATCACAAGTAGCACAGATCAATGGGCAAAATGTCCTCCCATGGAGTAACAAATTCACAATTCGATATAATAAATGTAGTAAAAAGAACCCAGCTCACTTCACAAAGGAGGATTCTAACCTCTCTCTTCCCTGTTGCTACAATCTCCAGCCGTACAACCTTCCAAGGATTTATATGTTCCTCCAATTCAGGCATCTTCTGCATCCCTGATTTGAATCAGGCCAGCCTTGGCAACCATGCCTCCAGCTGCTAACCTCTGGAATTCATTCCCCAAGCTTCTCTGTCTCTCTGCCTCTCCGCCATTTAGAGATTCTTTAAAACCCTTGACCAGTCTTTTTATCACCTGTCCCATTATCTCTCGATATGGCTGTGTAAAAATTAGTTTAAGCTCCTGTGAATCACCTTGAGACACTTTCCCATACAGAAGCATGACATAAATGGAACTTGCTCTTGTCACAGACATACAATTTCTAGACTTAATTTCTGGACTCATTAAGGATGTTTATTAGTGTGACCCTGTAACATTATTTTTCCATCTTACATTATGTGATCTATTAAAATGCCTTTAACCATGGTTAACTTCATCAAATGTTTTTAAAATTAATGAACAAAATCTGTCATAGAGTTGCTAAGGCAGACCCAGATTAAGCTCATGGTCATTGGCCTGTCATATAAATAATTCCTCTCTCCTCATAATCACACCCTTTGTCCCTGCTGCTGAATCAATTATGATGCAGGAGGTGTGTTGGAAGAACATGAATGTATTCTTGCTACGCTTGAGGCTCTCAATGGAACGGCGGCGGACAATTATTGTCATTTCCCACACAACTTACCGCATTGACTGACATCTGTGGAGCTTTTCACTTCAGACCATTCAGCCACAGAGCAAATCTCAGCATAGAATTCAATGAAATTTACAGTGCTGAAGGGGGCCAATCAGCCCATCATCTCAATGTTGGTCTTGCATTAATCTCAAACCTGAGCCCTCAATTACCTTATAGATTATAGCTCTTCCAGCACTCAAGGGATTTGTTAAATGTGGTGAGTTTTTCTGCTTCCACTGCTTTTTCAGACAATGTCTTACAGAACATAAGAGACTGCAGATGCTGGAGTAACAAATAATCTGCTGGGGTCACTCAGTGGGTTGAGCAGCATGTGCCTGACAGGCCCCACCACTCACAGAGCGAAGTATTTTTTTTCTCTGCTCCCCTTTAATCCTTCCACCTGTTACTTTTAATCTATTTCCCCCTAATGGCTAATCTTTCCATACAGGGAAATGGGTCCTTTCTGTTCACCTTGTCCAAGTCCATTGTAATTTTATACACTTCAATTAAATCAATCTCATTTGTTCCAAACCAAAAGCCCATCCTCGACAGTCTATCTTCATAAACAGAATTTTCCAGCAACTCCCTTGTAAATCTCAGCTGCATCCTGTCTTCTATTAATACATCTTTCCTGTACCATGGTGATCAGAACTGCAGACACATAGAACACTAGAGCACAGTACAGGCCCTTCAGCCCACAATGTTGTGCCGACATTTTATCCTGCTCGAACATCTATCTAACCCTTCCCTCCCATATAGCCCCCTATTTCTCTGTCATTCATGGGTCTATCTAAGAGTCTCTTAAATGTCCCTAATGTATCTGCCCCACAACCTCTGCTGGCAGTGCGTTCCATGCACCCACCACTCTCTGTGTAAAAAACTTTCCCCTGACATCCCCTTTATACCTTCCTCCAATCACCTTAAAATTATGTCCCCTCGTGTTAGCCATTGTCACACCGGGAAAAAGTCTATGACTGTCCTCGGATTAGCCTCAGATTAGTGTGAAAGTGGGTGACTGATGGTGCAGACTTAGTGGTCAAATGGCCTGTTCTCCCTATGACACTAAAATGGTTATACACAATCAAGGCCTTTCCTTTACATGGGCACGGTGGGAAAGAAAGTCAAGTAATCCAGAGGTGAGGCTGGGAATAGAGCTGTGACTGAGGGTTACTGGGGGGGAAATAAAGGGGTAAGGTGCCAGGTTCAATCCTCAAGGAGAAGACTTAGGATGATAGTTGGGTACTAGAGATGGGAGTGTTATTGGATCAGTTAGTCAGGAGGTTGATCTACACTGCACTTTCTGTGTAACTGCAACACTATATTTTGCATTCTGTTTCATTTTACTATCTCAATGTAATTATGTATGGCATGATCTGTCTAGATGGCATGCAATACAAAGGTTTTCACTGTGATAACAACACTGTGACAACATGTGACAACAATAAACCAATACCAATAGGGGCTAGACTCAGTAATCAGCATTAGAATCAATAGCTGGGTGCTATGATCAGTGGAATCTGGGTGAGAAGTTTGTGGGTGAAGAATAGTCATCAGCTGGAGTCTGACTGGTAGGTGGGAGATAGGTTATGTGTGGATTGTGAGCTTGGGGACAAGCATTGCTCTGGGGGATGTTGCAGGGATGATAGGGGAGGGATTGGGGTCTGAAGGAGAGCCAACTAAGTTCCTACCTTAATGGGTCACCAGTCGAGGACTGGGTCAGGAAGTTCTCCTTTAAATTAGAGACACAGAGAATGCAGATGCTGAAGCCTGGAGCAACATACAATCTGCTGGAGGAACTCAACAGGTCAAGCAGCAGTTGTGGAGGGGAAAGGAATTGTTGACAGGACTCAAGACATTTAAGTTACACTGAAGTGGGAATTATAGGCAACAGAATCCAAAGTGACCTGTGGAAGATCTAAGCTATGCAGATGCAATTCAAGCTATGGAAGTCATTTCCAACCAGTGCAAAGATGAAGCTACCAATTTTCAGTTATGTTTTGCTTTCATTGAAGTTGGATCGTGTAGTGCAAGTAAAGCTTACATTGTGCAATAATTAAGCAATTATACTTGGACAAGTTTATCTGACCTATAGATCAATGCAAGTGACTCTTCAGAAATTCCAGTTTCTTTGCATGTATAATATGGAATCAGGAAAGTCACTAACCTTGAGATTTTCCTCAGGTGGTTAGGCAGTACATCCATAGAGAAAACTGGTATTGGTATTGGTTTATTATTGTCACTTGTATCGATATAAAGTGAAAAACTTGTCTTGCATACTGTTCATACAGATCAATTCATTACACAGTGCATTGAGGTAGTACGGAGTGCATTGAGGTAGTACAGGATAAAAACAATAACAGTGTCACAGCCACAGAGAAGTGGATTGCAGGTAGACAATAAGGTGCAAGGTCAAACAAGGTAGATTGTGAGTAGGAAGAGCAGGAGTAGGTGACTCAGCCCTTCAGACCTGCTCCACCTTTCAATGCGATCATGGCTATTCATCCACTTCTCTAGTCTGTTCCCACTTTCTCCCAATGTCTCTTGATCCGTTGGGCCTTTGGAAATATATGCATCCTTTCTTGAATACATTTAATGACTTGGGCTCTACTGCATTCCAGGGTAGAGAATTCCAGCAATTCTCCAGCCTCTAGGGGAAGAAATTTCTCCTGATCTTAATTCTACATGGCATCATCCTTGTCCCAAGGCTCTGAACCCTGGCTCTGGACTTCCCAGCCATCAGGAATGACCTCCCTGTATCTAGTCTGTTGTGTAATATATATGATTGTATAAAGAATAGCAGTGTAATACTTACTCTCTATTGATTTGAAGGAACTCCTAATTTGTGTCTTGCTAAGAAAACCATCATTTTGAAGTGCTACTTTGTTAATGTGGCTGAGATTTTAGCAAACAATTATCACACATCTGTAAAGATGATCCTTCAGCATGTTTCAAGCAGGTAATGAGCCTTTTAATCAGTACAAATGTCCCACCACTTGTTAATCTGCCTCTGCAGTGTGCATTTGTCATGTTTCTGCCTCCTGCTGTTTTCAACCTGGTTAAGCAACGGAATAGTTGCTTTTTTAAGGAGAATTAATTGATTATTTTGCAATCCTCAAATGTCAGCAGCACATTTTAGTGTAGAAAACATTTGCCCAGACAGAAATACTGGCTGAAAGAGAAGAAGTAGATTTAATTTTCCAGAGGACAAGTTTGCTCCAGGTCTGACTGGCTCTTCATCCATCTCAGGGTTCCTTCCAAATTTCCCCTCTGCTTCTTCCAAAGTTACTACTACAAGAAGATCTGTTGTCTCTAATGTTTCTACTTAAAAAAATATGGATTAAATCTATTCCCTACAAAATAAACCTTTTTTGTTCTACACATGTGGCCTAGAAGTTGATTTAGATCATTTTTAATGCACCACAAGCTGAGTGGAGGCATCAGAATAATCCTATACCAAACACCTGCCCCACTTGTACTGCAACATATATTCTGTGAAGGAGGTCTTCAACTGGACTTAAATCTCAAATTAATGAGCCTTCAGAATTTAGCCACGAAACCAATGTCTCCACGGACTGTATGTCGGCCGTCAAATTGCCAATGTGGTAAACTCTGTGCTGATTATATACCCAGCAAATTGGTGCGTCCATAGCCACTTGTACCACAATTATTCCAACAGATCCTTGTTTACTTAATGGCTTAGTTCAGACAACATGTATCCAAATTATTTATTTCTACAGACACTAACATGTCATTTTTTTACTCCATTGTTAGTGTTTCAGTCCTGCATTAAAAAGAAAATGTGCATCTACTGGCAACATTGCATGAACACTGAGTGGCACATGTTACTGGGCTCACAGCAAATTGTTGATTATACACCAAGTTACTCAGAAACCAGTCAGCTTAAAGTGCAGAGGAAACAGAAACTGCAGCAACTCCTTCTGGCAACGGTGGGGTACTTTCACCAGGGCAATGCAGTGATTAGAAAATGGTGGCATGCAAATTATGTGCACAAATCAGATTTAGCCATTTACAGTGGTACGGTCACTAGGGCTTATTGTCAGGGGCATTAGACAATCAACAACATTTAGCAATACATTAACAATATTTAAAGGGCACTTGGACAGGTACATGGAGAGGAAAGATTTAGAGGGATATGGGCCAAACATGGGCAAATGGCATTAGTTTAGATGGGCCTCTTGCTCGACATGGACAGGATGGGCCAAGGCACCTGTTTCCCTGCTGTGTGACTCCATGACTATTCAACTCTATGACAATCATCTCTGCACTGGCTGGGAACTGCTTTGTCACTATACTTGGACAACATCCTGAAATGATGCTGGCGGGTATCATGCATGAGCCACCTCCATTCTTTTAGTGGAGAAGTGCAGACTGCTGGCCAATTCTTGACATTGTTCATTTAGCCTTCAGCAGTAATCAGCAGCATCATTACATCTGTGTTTTTTCACTAAAGATCTAGTGAGAATCTTGGGTGCATAATGAAAAAAAAGAATATGTTTTTGTTTCGGGATTAAAGGGTAACATAATCTTCAGTTTCTTAGACCTTACACTTCCTTTCCTAAACCTTTCCACTTCCTCCAGGTAGTCTTAACATGTTCAACTTCAATTATTCTCTCTTATCAGTGATGTCAACTCATTTACCTCTGGTAAAATGAGCTCCATTCCTTCAAAATGCTCAAGACTTACCTCTCTGACCAACCCTATTATATTGGTATGTGGTTCAGTGTCTAATGTTGCCTGATAACACTCCTGTGAAATACTTTGAGACACTTTACTACATTCAAAGAGTGATTTAAATGCAAATTATTGTTGTTGTAACCTTGTAAGTTTTTTTCTCCCTTAAACAAGTAATTGTACCTGCAGGTATAATCAGAGTTCCTGGAGTAATCAGCTGGAATGCTAATAGCAAATATATTTCCAGTCTGATTATTATTATCTATTGTATCTTAACCTTTAAGGTTGGGAAAATAAATGTTCCATTAGTGAGTGAGTAAACAACATGGAACTGCTTACCAAATAAAGTTGTACAGAAAATCAATTATTGACTAAGAAATCTGCTGTCCCAGTACTTATTTTTTTTCATTGAACAAACATTTATTTGTGATTTAAAAGGCTTTTTTAATGTAGATTAATTTTCCACTTAGAAAATTTTTATGTTTGAGATAATGTTAAAATCTATAACAGCAAATGCACTTCTGTATCCATTTAATGACAGCTGTAATTTTATCTTCCACAGTGAGGAATTCACAATTGAAAATGGTGCCACCAACAATAAAAAAAACCTTACTTTCCTTTAGGTATTGGAATTATAACATATAGGTAATTCTAAAGTGAAGGAAATGGACTTTCAATGTGGCAGGAACTAATATTCTGGATTCCAATCCTGTTAGCACTCCATTGTGCTGAAATTAGTAAATTTTCCTAATGCAATACTCTGTTACAAATAACAGTAAACTGGGCAATGAGTTGATTCTGCCCTTTGCTAATTCCTTACTGCTTAGGCAGTACAGCTCAATAAGTCAGGGCTCTAGCACCAGAAATGGATGACTTGAAAATTATGCTACATTTGTCAAATCCAGAAAGGGTAACCTGATGTTTCTACAACTCGTTTCACCTTTAGATTGGTCTTTTAGTTTAAGCTGCTTACCTCTCACTTGAATTTCCTGTATGGTACTTAATTCCTTTAACTCATAAAGGCATAATTTGGCAGAAGACCTTAAAATAATATTCCTCTACTAAGAAAATGTCAGGCAGACATCTTTATCAAAGCAATGCAGAATGGACAAGGGCCGCACAATTAATTCAAAAGGCCAATGTATGGTGAATAAATTAATGCTGGGTTTTAAGCTCCTTTTGTGACGTGTCAAAAGTTTAATGTGTAAACTTGCAAACCTCATGATTATTTTTACAAGGAAGAGGTAAAAATGTGATTTAATGTCTTCTGATGCAAAACACTGTGCCATCTGGTGCATGAATAAATAAGACGAGAGCTTTGAGAAGCAGATATATTTATTCAAAGGTGATTCTTAACTAATATGCTTGCATTTATATAGCACTTTAGGATGTCCTGAAGCATTTTATACCCAATCTGATATAACGTTGGATATTTTGCGCTCAGCAAGCTGCCACACTTAAAGTAATGACCAGATAATGTGTTTTGATGGTGACTGAGAGATACAGATTGAATAAGAGATCTGGGGTTACTCCACTGCCATTCTTTATTATGTCAAGGGGCGGTTATAGTCATCCGAGAGGGCAGGTAAGTCTTCTAGTTCATGCGTCATCTAAAAGACTGTGCCATATGAATTTATCTGGGCTTTCTGGTGTTAAAACGTTAGCTTTCTCTAAAAATATCTTGGAATTTATTAATGCCTGTTTGTGTAGAAAATAGAGAGAAGGAACAAATGGGTCTTTATCAAACTGGGATGTTGTAGCTAATTGTCTCATGCAGGGATTAGTGTGGGGACTGCTGCTATTCACAATCTCTATCAATGAGTAGGATGAGAGGATGAAGTATCTGGTTGCCAGTGTAGGTTGTAAGGAGAATATGGAGAAGCTTCAGGGGGATATAGATAGTCTAAGTGAATGGGCCAAGATAAGGGAGAACATGATGTGGAAAAATGTGAGGTCATCCATTGTGGTAGAAAAATAGAAAAGTGGAGTATCTCTTAAATGACATATGATAGATATGTGTTGGTGTTTCAATGAACCTGGGTGTCCTTATTCATGAATTACTCAAAGTTAACGTTCAGGTACACAAGCAATTTGGAAGACAAATTGTGTATCGGTCTTCATTACAAGAGAACTTGAGTATAAGAGTAAGTCTTACTGCAATTATATAAATCCCTGGTGGGACCATATGGTAATATTATGCAGATCTGATTTCCCTCCCTTAGGAAGGATACACTTGTGATAGATGAAGTGCATCAGAGGTTAATTCATGAGCGGGCATGTCCTCTAGTTTAGAAGAATGGGAGGTGATCTCACTAAAGTACACAAAATGCTCACGGGGCTTGAGGAGCCGAGAAATAGGAATGATGTCTCCTGTGGTTGAGTGGAGTTTTCAATGTTAGTGAAAAACTGGTTCTTCTGTAACAAAAGAGGACTTTCAGTTGTTTAGACCAATGTGGTTGAAAATCCTGCTGAAGATCAATTTTAGTGATTTCAGTCCTGTCAGTAAGGGAGGTGGACAGCAGAAAAGCACTGCTAGGGGGGCATGAAAATCTTGTAACCACAAAACCTATAAGTTAACAACTAATGTTAACTCCCACAGAAATGTGCACAAATTGCTTAACAGCACCTGAACACAAATGTTGTCTGCATAATACTGTTTTTTGGCATTGTGCAGATGAAGTTCCAGGCCAGCATGTACAGCAGTGAAACGCTGTCCCTGTTCCACACTGGAATGTCAGCCTAGATTATTGTGTTTGTACCTCTGGAGTGTGACTTAGACCTGCAACCTTATGATTCCTTTTCTGTGGAATTTTGTACCACAGGAAGCAGTTAAAGCCAAATCACTAAATATATTTAAGAAGGAGTTAGATATTGTTTACAGGGCAAGAGGGATCAAAGGTTATAGGGAGAAAGCTGGAACAGGTGTTGAATTTGAATCTAACATTCACCTGTCACTGTCACCCCACCCCATCTCCCCTCCCCTCCCCGACCTGGCAAAACCTGCCTGTTATCTTTCATCCCTCCTCAGTCTACCAATCTCCTGCCTCACCACTCCCCTTCACCTCTCCTCTTTATACTGGCTATCTCCCCTCTCTAATCTCAGTCATGATGCAGGGTTTCAACTCAAAATGTCGACAATTCCTTTCCTCCCACAGATGCTGCTCCTCCCACTGAGTTCCTCCAGCAGATTGTTTGTTACTCTAGATTCCAGCATCTGCAGTGTCTTATGTCTCTGAATTTGAATGATCAGCCTAGATCACATTGAGTAAGGGAGTGGGCTCAAAAGGCTGACTGGCCCGCTTCTACGTTCTATGATTCAGAAGGTATTCGGTTATTAGCTCACAAAACTAACCAACTAATCCGTCTAGAAATGACTCAAAACCCATTAATACAGCAGATTTTGCCAATAGTTCATCCCAATTTTATATACATTGATTCCAAAAACAGGAAGAGGTGAATAAATATGGCCATTGGGGTTTAATGTTGAGGAGGTATGAATAAATAAGTTTTATATTGGTATTGGTATTGGTTTAATATTATCACTTGTACCAAGGTACGGTGAAAAAAGTGTCTTGCATACTGATCGTACAGGTCAGTTCATTACATAGCGCAGTTACATTGAGTTAGTGCAGAGTGTAATACAGATGTGGCAAGAGTTGGCATGGGCAGTACCCAGAGCATGCCAATTTAGCAACAGGATGGGTTCCATTTAATCTGTGAAAGAGTTGATCTTGCTGTTAGAGAATTGTCAGACATGGAACATCTTTTAGGGATTATGAGATGGCGGCAGCAGGTATTAATACAAACAAGAACCAACCCGTCTTCAAAAAAATCCCATTAAAATGTAAAATATGAGCAGCAATCAGTTTTGAAATTGGATCTACAGAGCACTGGCTGCCCGCCACAGCAGCATCCGGGCTGCTTGAGAGATATGGTTTGTAAAGTGAAGTGGCCGTGAGATGTTCTTGTCTGCATCAGTCAAACAGAAGACAATGGACTATGTCAATTGGTCTACATCGAATAAGGCACCTACAACAAAAGTATTTTGCACCCTTCTTCCAGAGATCAAGGAGGGCTGCGAGACCAGACTAAATTTTGTCACTTAGCATATCTAATATGGTCATAGGTATAGTTGCTTTTTCAATAACTGGGATATTTGTGTACCTAGAGAGTCAGACCTCACAACATTAATTCTGGGCATCTGGTTCTCTCTCCTCAGAAGCTTTTAGACCTTCCTTGTGAATTAGTTTGTTCCAACAAAGGTGTTTGAACATTCAAAGGTGTCTTGTCAGTTATAATGTGCTCCCACTGTAAATATGGACTTCAATTAACCATTTGTTTACTTCAATATTTTGTGTCTGACAATGTCATGGCAGTTATTGAAATTGTATTGAATCACCTACTGTTACCATTGTCCTTAAGAGTATAAAATCTTGATGCACTTTGAGTTTGGGAGAGTCTACCAAGAGGGTCTCCAAGAGAATGTTTGCTTGTTGTGACAATTAAAGGCTTTCATATCCATCAGTTTCTTCAGTGACTTGGTCACAGTCACAACATTTGCTTCCAAATTTCTGAGGCAAAACTTTAAAATAGGCATTGGATGTCCTGAATCAGTTATTTTGGTCACATTGCTAATGCCTGTTGAAGCATTCATTTTACCAATAACTTCCCCACTCAGAAGTTCTCTACTCATTAATCCTGACCCTCAGGTCCAACATCCTTATGGGGAGGTTTGCTAGTGCTCTCAGGGAGTGTTTAAATCAATTTGCCAAGGGAAAGGGACACAGAGTAGATGTATAGTTGGGGAGAAGGTGTAGTCAAATAAAGTAGGAAAACAGAGTCAGTCCAGCAGGCAGGACAGACATGGGAGAATGCAAGGCTAAGTTGCACCTGTTTTAATGCAGGGAATTTGATGGTAAGGCAGATGAGCTTAAGAGCATTGATCAGTGCATGGGAATATTATATTGTTGCTATCATAGAGGTATTGTTGAAAGAAGAGCAGGACTGTCAACTCAGCATTCCAGCATGTAGAATCTTTAAGTGTGTTGGAGTGTGGTGGGGGGATGCATAATAGGAGGTGGGACTAGAATTTTAATTAAGGAGTCCATTATTACAGTAATGAGGGAGGATATCCTAGCAAGCTCTTCAAATAAAGTTATATGGATAAAGCTTAGGAACAAAAAGGAGGATCACTTTACTAGAGGTATACTATAGGCCTCCCAACAGTCTGCAAGAGATGGAGGAGAAAATGTATAGGCAAATCACAGAGAGATATAAAAGTAATAGGGTTATTGTAGTCAGGGATTTCAACTTTCCCAATAGTAACAGGGACCATTTTAGTGCGAAAGGCTTAGTGGGTTTGGAATCTTTAAAGTGCACTGAGGTGAGCTATCAGAAGTGAAATTATGAGAGTTCAGGGCCAAACTATTCCCATGAGGTTGAAAGGGAAGGACAGCAAGTTTATGAAACCTGGATGTCAAGAAATATCAAAGGCTGGATAAAGAGGAAAATGGAAGCATTATGGCAAGTATAGAAGACTGAAAATGTTATCATTAAAAAGGAGGAACATGATATCTGAGCAGGCTTAAAGGTGGATAAACCCCCAGGACTGGCTGAGATTGGTCCCAAACTGCAATAAGAGGCAAGGAAGGAGATCACTGGAGCCCCGACTGAGATTTTTAAATTATCGTAGACAATAGGTGAGGTGCCAAGTGACTGGAGGGTAGCTAATAGTGTTCTTTTATTCAATAAAGGCAGCAGGGATAGGCCAGGTAATACCCGGCCTGTTTTTCTACATCAGTGGTTGGGAAGTTATTGGAAAATGCTGCAAGGGACAGATTAATCTATACTTTGATATCAGGCATTAATCAAACATTGTCAATGTGGCTTTGTTTGGGGGAATTAATTTCTAACCAATTTGACTGAATTTTTTGAAGAGGTAACAAAATTAATTGATGAAGGCAGTAAAGCTGATATGGTCTATATGGACTTCTGTAGGCCTTTGGCAACATCGCACTTAGAAAACCGGTTCAGAAGTTTAAAGCCCATGGGATCTAAGGCAATTTGACAAATTGAATCCAAACTTGGCTTGTTCGTATGAGGAAGAGGGTGATAGTGGATGGTTGTGTATGTGGTTGGAAACCTCTGATCGGTGATGTAGCATAGAGAACAATGCTGCAATTGTTATAAACATTAACAATTTTCCCCATAGCAAAGGTGCCCAAAATTAGAGGACATAAGTTTAGGAAAAGGGAAAAGAGGTTTAGAAAGGATCTGAGGAAGAATTTTTCTTCCAGAGGGTGGTTGAAATCTGCAAGGCCCTGCCTGATGGTAGTGGATAGATGGGTACTGGACATGGTGGGCCAAAGGGTCCATTTCTGTGCTAAATGTCTCCATGTATGTAACTGTTCCTTACCCCACTATGGTCCAGAACTATACTTGAGGGTTGCTGTTGGTGAGGCAGCCCTGGAGTCAGGCCATCACTGGGGGCTATAACAGTCTGTCAGAACATTTGAATGTGGCCTGAGGTTCAATTTTAGGCTGGATTGCAGAGTGTAAGGTGGGGTTTGATGGTGCTTGAGAAAAAGTTACTAGATTCTGGCGTAATAAAAGTAGCATCTGCTTAAACTTTACACATATTCTGACACTTGCACCAGAAAGACTGATTAGACTTTACGCAGGAAGATACATTTTCTGTGACATATTGGTAAGTTAAAAACATTTGGGTGGGAAAATAAACAGTACACATGTCATTGCTGGTTCTGTATATTGATGAGACAAACTGAAGAGATGAATATGTATTCTCAGTTAGAAGGTACCATGTACTGCTTCTTACTGCATGAAACAGTACAGGGGTGTGATGAGGAATGAGCGTTGAGGTCAGAGTCATCCATGATCTTGTTAATAGCGGGCCAGGGTTAAGGGGCCACATAGCCTACTCCTGCTTCTAATCTTTCTTTTTCAATGAAGGTCCATATCGGAATTGCTGGAAAAGGAACTTTAAGGTGTTTTGGCAATGGTACACATGAGGGTACATAAGTTTTCCAAGCGGTAATGGAAGACTGATATTATTGCATCTGCAGATTATTGCACAACCCACATAATGTTCACACAAGGCAGACTGCAGATGCTGGAACCTGGAGCATAAAACAAACTGCTAGAGGAACTCAGCGGGTCCTGATGTCAGGTCTCGACCCAAAACGGCGACCGTCCCTTTACGCCGCATGTGCTGCTCGAGCTGCTGAGTTCCTCCAACAGTTTGTTGTTTTGTTCCACATAATGTTCAGTTCAGTTGAGTTTACTAGAACCAAGTATTCTATGGCAGGAATTCCAAGTAACACTGTTGAGCCTGCTCTCACACCCAGGATGAATTTCTGCCCCAAGAGATAACGCTGGATTTTCTGAGTGTTAAATGCCATTGACAATATTATCTATTTATAAGTAGCAACATGTAAATTGTTGGTCATGTTTCCCTGCTCTGTGTGATTTCTGCCATGTACTTCTGTGGGAACACTGAGCCATTTGAGCACCACTAGAGTTGCTGCCAGCATCACTTCTCCAGCCTTCTCATTGCTGCCACCAGCTACACAATGTTCACATTCTCACTCCATTTAGTTCTGAGCCTGATGACCCAGAGCCTTAATACTATTTCCCTTCTTGCTGTTTTGCAATTGGGCAAGAAGGTTCTTTTTTCTTCTGAAACCCATTTAGATGATTTTCTTGATTGCAATTTGGAAATGGAAGCCTGGATATCAGAATTGGATCTTTCTCTACTGAATCTGAATGAGGCAAATTACATCTCTCCTGATGAGCGGAGAATTGATATGTCCTCAGCCGATAGCAACCACTACTTCCCCGGCAGGGACATTAAAGTGGCAAGAGTGGGCTGAGAATGCAATAAACATTAAAAGGCTAATGCACACCGACACCACACTTACTGCATAACTGGTAAATACCATTTACAGAAACTCTTTGTCGTAAGATTTTTTATCACAATAGTATTTTATAATTCACTGCGATTCCCTGCACAGTAGTGTAGTGGTTAGCATAACGCTATTACAGCACCAGCGACCCAAGTTCAATTCTGGCTGCTGTCTGTAAGG